>JAQSEB010000271.1:0-16378 GCA_030063045.1 Pratylenchus scribneri
CCAATAATTCGCTTCAACTTGCTGCAATCAACAAAAACAAAGGCCAACAATGCCAGCCAAGCAAATTCGATAAACAAACCGAGGTAGAATTGCTCGTCCTCTTTCAACAATATTTTGGCCAAGACCCACAATACCGAGAAGTTGCTGCCAAATTGCAAGAAGCTCTCGAAGCTAATCAGGTTTAATCTTTTCCCATTATTAAAATTTGCATGGTTTTGATACAAGAAAAATATAGAAGGGCCTTGATACTAATGTGTTTGTGGACGAATTTTGTTATAACTATTTCGATGAAAGATTAACTAGATTCCTAAATATGCATAAAAATACCTACTACTCTTGGGTGGGTTCAAACCCAATATCGAAGACCTTTAAGGTTTCAAAAGTTAAGATCACCAATTTTGAATCGAAAATTTTTAAATAAATCCCAGAGAGACTTACTAAAAATGATAATAATTAGAGAATAAAAATGGTTTTCCTTGCTCAGACCTTTTAGGTCAACTAGGTAAAAGTAAAAGTGACACCCGCATCATCCAAGCTCGTACCCAGAAATTTCCCCTGGGGGTGGCCCATGGCCGTAGCTTTGCCAGAAAAAGAAATTTCGGTGGTGCAAAAATTTTTGGAAGGGGACAATTTTCGCCAAATGGCCCTGCAAGGTACAATTTAAGCAAAAAATGGCCCCGCATGGAAAATTATTTAAAAAATAGGCCGCGCAGCGAAAATTTGAACTAAAAATGGCCGTCCAGCTGAAAATTTTCCCCACAAAAGGGTCACCTTTACTGGGTCCGGGCCTGACATCATCGTATAGGCTTAGGGGATCAGCAATTTGTGATGTCAGCCTCGTCTCATCTTTCGTCTTCGTCCTCGTCTCTTTCGTAGAAAGGCGAGGACGAATGATGAGTACAGAAAAGATTAAAATGATTTTTCTCTTTTTTGTCTCATATTTAGAGACGAGGACGAAGAGTGATGGGATGTTTTGACATCACTGTTTGCAATAAATGCGGTGTCTAAAATTGCTATTTTTATTTTCAACCAAAAAAACAAAACTATAATTTCCGCTTTTATAGGCCATTAAAGAAGAAGAAGAGCAACTATTGGCAATGAAAATGGCTCCTATGATGAATGCGCTCCACCCAAAGCCTGGTTCACATTGTCCTGCATGGCTTGGCACCCATAAACATTTGCAGGCCGCCTCCACTGCATCCATCCGCATGTTTGGTCAGCCAATTGCTGTTGGAATTTGGGTAAGCATCCATTCATTCATTCTCATTTAGATAAATTCAAAATAATATCTAAATTTAATATTTGAATGAAATTATTTAAAAAATGATCGTTTTGCTATAAATTTTTGGAACTAAAATCATAACGAATTATAAATTGATTGAAAATCAGAATTATGAAAATCAGTATAATTCTTACCGGAATGAAAATTAGAATTATTCTTCCGGTAAATGAATTTGCAATAAATTATAAAGGAATGTAATTTTGAATGAAATAAATAATAAAGAATTGAATTTGCGAAGGAAGATAAATTATAAAGGAATGCTAAAGAATTGAATTTGCAATGGAAGATAAATTATAAAAGAATTTAATTTTGAATGAATTAAATAATAAAGTAAAGAATTGAATTACAATTTGCAATCGAAGATAAATTATAAAGGAAATTTATTTTGAATGAATTATAATAAAGAATTGAATTTGCAAAGGAAGATAAATTTTAAAGGAATGAATTAAATAACAAAAAATTGAATTACAATTTGCAATGGAAGATAAATTATAAAGAATTTTATTTTGAATGAAATAAATAATAAAGAATTGAATTTGCAAAGGAAGATAAATTATAAAGAATTTTATTTTGAATTTTATTTTGAATGAAATAAATAATAAAGAATAGAATTTGCAAAGGAAGATAAATTATAAAGAATTTTATTTTGAATGAAATAAATAATAAAGAATTGAATTTGCAAAGGAAGATAAATTATAAAGAATTTTATTTTGAATGAAATAAATAATAAAGAATTGAATTTGCAAAGGAAGATAAATTATAAAGGAATTTTATTTTGAATTGAAAATAAACAATAATATCAGAATAAAAATTAGAATTTTGAACGTAATTAAAATCAGAATTGAATAAAATTTAAAATTTTTACGAAATTAAAATCAGAATTTTGAACGGAATTAAAATCAGAATTTGTATCAGAATTAAAATCAGAATTTGTATCAATAAAAATCAGTCAGAATTAAAATCAGAATTTTGAACGAAATTAAAATCAATTTGTATCAGAATAAAAATCAGAATTTTGCAGGAATTAAAATCAGAATTTTGAACAAAATTAAATCAGAATTTGTTTCAGAATAAAAATCCAATTCAAAATCTTATGGAATAAAAATAAGAATTTTAATTTTTTTTAATAATTTCATTCAAGAAATTTTACTAAATAGTAGTGAGAAAAATTAACTTAATAACAAAAAATTATTCAAAAAATTAATTTTTTTTAATTTTTTAGGGCTGCTCAATTGCAAAATCAAGGCCATGCCGAATGCTAATTGGTCGGCAGCAGGTTAATTTTTATATAATCATATGTTAAATTAATTTATTTAAAAATTGGTTTTTTTAAATTATGGAATTGGATATGAAAAATATTATGAAATAGGCAAAAAAAAATGGAGTAGGAAAAGGGATAAAAAATATGCCGATAGAAGAAATAAAAACAGCCATAAAATAGGGGACATTAAATTAGGAGTTCTGGGATGTTGGATTGTGATAAAATAATTTGGGCTATCAAGCGGCGATAATAAGGGATATGCTTCTGTTTGAAATTTAACGGCCATTTCTTGATTAGGCGGCGCGCACAAATAATAGAAAACACTGCACAATCGAAGTTATTTTCTTGCTGCGGCCCTTTGAATTCCACCTTTCTTTTCCATTCCCGGAATGGACGAATTTCCATATCTGCTTCAGAAGCCAAAGTTTCGGCCAAAAGACTGAAATGCGAAACTTAAAAAAATAATTAGGCAAAATTCGTACTATAAGGAGTTAGCATAGAGCCATTTTTCCCGTTCATTTTCTCTGGTGTTTTGCGAATCATATATTGTTATGGTCCATTTCTTCATATTGATCACCCCCAAAACGCAATGAATGTTCTTGATTGAGATCCAAACAATGATTAGCCGCGTTTTTTGGTCAATTCTGTGGCCATTGGTATCATTCTTCGGCAAAAATTCCAGAAAATCATCCAATGGTATGAATAGGACATCATCCTCTCCCTCGCACATCCGGTTAATCGCTGCGTCAATTAGATTCGGGTTTAAACCGCCAACCCCCAAAGTCATGAATGCGGCAAACGTCAATTCATTGTAATATCCCTAAATTCCATACAAATTCATTTGAAAATTTGAGTTTTTTAAAATACGTTCAGCCAATAGCCCTCTTCCATTATTCCATCCATTGCGGCAAAATCCTCCCAGAAATTCTTAGCCCGAAAAACTTCCAGCAAGGGTGTTTCTCCTCGAGGGCAAATCAATTTGATATCCGGAAGTCGGGCGGTGTTCAAAGACGGGCTTGATGAAGACGAGAGCGAAGATTCCTAAATTTTATAGCCTTTTTTAATTTCAATTCCATAATTTAAATCCAATTTTAAATCAATTTTTATTAATATTCCCATCAATTTCAGCGGATGCCGGCTATCAAAAAGGGCAAAGCTGCAGGAAAGGAAGGCCAGTGTTCAAATGCACCACCAAATAAAATCCTATTCATCGCAAATCTACCAGCCTGATGCACTGAGAGGAACATGGCGAGGATAGACAAGGTTATTCCCCAAAATTCAGCCCTTAATGCCGAAACAAAGAAAATTAGGCAAATAGGCTTTTTGAAAGTAGGCAAAATGTAGTAAAATACATTGATAGGCTTTTTGAAAGTAGGCAAAATGTAGTAAAATACATTGATAGGCTTTTTGAAAGGGATAATCTTTACGAAAATAGGCACCATAAATGGCAAACAAATTAGTAGGCATCCCCAATTTGGAATGGAATTAGTGGCGGAGAAACAGCCATTTGTGGAAAGGGCCAAGGTACAAACTACGCTACCCGCAAGAAGTGGACTAGATTTTTCGTTTTTTAAATTTGATAGTAATGTAATTATTAACCTCGTAAGAATCATCCACTTCTCGTCTGTAGCGTTCTTTATCCAAATTGGCTTGTTCCACATATGGCTGCTTTTCGGCCGGATGCATTCGATTCCAAGCTTGTGCCACATCTTTATTTCTTTGCCATCGACGACCTCGTTCTTAAGATTTGCTAGACTCAAAAGGCTATTATAAGAAACCTCCATTATCCCTTTCCTGTCTAAATTCTTTCGAAAAAAACATAAACGCCGTTCTCGGTTTTTTGATCTTCACATTTTGGCTGTCTTGATCCATTTTTGATAGTTTTGAAATTTACAAATTTCTAGAAATATATCCAAATTAACATTAAATTAAAATTAAGCAAAATGTATTAAAATTTATTATAAATTGTCCATAATAAGTACATAGGCAAAAATCGATCAATTATAAGTATAAATTTTTACTGTAAAATAAAATTTTCAATATTCGTTTCAATAAATTATATAATTTTAAGATGAACGGCCACAATCGACAACAACAGCATCAGCAGCAACATAGCAGCAGACAATCCTCGCAGACACCAAAATTGACAAAATTCTATTCATCTGATGATTCATTGGACGACGACGATTTTGGACCTTTGGAAGACGAGGAAAGCGGCGGCAATTCTACGGAGATATTCCAGCACTTTTTTGGCCCCAATTCGAACAATTTAGTGGAGGACAAGTTGGAATGCAAATGGACAAAAACAATCAACAAAATGGCCAGGTTGGTTTTTTAAGTTTTAATTTAAATTCAGGTGGCTATTGATCGGCCAAATCACCGGCCGGTCACAATCGATTCTCATCAATTTGGTAACCAAATGAGGAATTAATGTAAGTCCAATTCACGAACAACGTTAGGTCGGTGGGTATATGTGTTGGATTTTTTTTCAGAGGTCGCGGGTTCGAATCCCGCCCTCGTCCAATAAATTTTTTATAGGTGACTTTGATTTTTTGATTAAGTTAATTTAATTTTTGGGATTAGAATTAATTTTTAAAATATTTGATTGAAGAAAAAATACTAATTTATTGTATATTTTTCACATTTTCCAGCAATTGACAACAGCAACATTGCCGCCCACAATTGTCAGCATGAAAAGTCTTCAAAATGAATGGAAAGAGCGGCAAATTTCCAAGGCAAAACTAAACAACAGCACAAATAAATTGGACGAAAAAATGGAAAAACTGAACATCAACGGCGGCGGCGATGACCACCCAAAAACATGGAATGGAAATTTGACAGAAAATGGTTTAAATTTTTGCAGAATTTATTAAAAATTAAATTTAAAAAGATTTTGAAAAATTCCGACAAATTTGGGGCTGCAATTCATCAACGCCGAGGGATGCGGCCGAAATTGCACTTTTGCCGCCGACCCCCGAATCATCGACCATCACAGCGACAACATCCAATTCAATTCCGTCCTCGTCAATTTCGCCACCAAATGAGAAAGCAATGTCCTGTCCATGTCATTGGCCACCAACATGCACACCACTGACACTGCCGGTGGCGGTCAACAATCAATAATTTTGCATGAACAGGAATTGGAAAAATCGAGGTTTTAATTTTATTCTAAGCAAAATTAAAATAAAAAATAAATACCAAACCGATAAAAATGTTTTTGGTGCCAAATTAAAGAGATCGCTTCTGTCTATCGATTGATATAAGATTTATTTAGTTTGGTCCCAAATCAGGAGAGTTGTACTTAAAAAATCATCAAAAATTGCACATTTTCAATAGCAGTCCTTTCTAATGGGGTTTTAAGTACAACTCAGCTAATTCGGAACCAAATCAAATAAATCTTAGATCAATAGATAGCCAGAACGGAGTTCTTTAATTAGATACCAAAATCATCTCTATCGGTTTTGAACTTAATCAGCTACAAACGGCACCACCTAACAGAGTCGGCGGTTTCTCAACTAAGTGACTGGCGCCGTTTGTTGCTCATTAAGGACCAAACCGATAAAAATGTTTTTAGTGCCATATTAAAGAGCTCACTTCTGGCTATCGATTGATATAAGATTTATTTAGTTTGGTTAATATTTGGTGGAATTATGTCCAAAAAACCATGAAAAATTGCACATTTTCAATAGCAGTCCTTTCTCATGGGGTTTTAAGTACAACTCAGCTAATTCGGAACCAAATCAAATAAATCTTATATCAATAGATAGCCAGAATGTAGCTCTTTAATTTGACACTAAAATCATCCCTATCGGTTTTGTACTTAATCAGCTACAAGCGGAACCGCCTAACAGAGTCGGCGGTTTCTCAACTAAGTGACCGGCGCCGCTTGTTGCTCATTAAGGACCAAACCGATAAAGATGTTTTCGGTGTCAAATTAAAGAGCTCACTTCTGGCTATCGATTGATATAAGATTTATTTAGTTTGGTTAATATTTGGTGGAATTATGTCCAAAAAACCATGAAAAATTGCACTTTTCAATAGCAGTCCTTTCTCATGGGGTTTTAAGTATAACTCAGCTAATTCGGAACCAAATCAAATAAATCTTATATCAATAGATAGCCAGAACGGAGCTCTTTAATTTGACACTATAATCATCCCTATCGGTTTTGTACTTATTCAGCTACAAGCGGAACCGCACAGTTGAACTGGTCCTCTGATGAGCAGATTCGAACCCGAGACCTAAATTTTTGAAAAGTCCTTCCCGTTTTAATTCGATAAATATGAAATTTTGATAAAACGAAAACGTATCCATTAAAAATAAAATAATCAAGCTTAAAAAAAGAAAATAAAAATCTTATTTTTATAGATTCGAAAGAAGAGAATCAACGACGCTCAGTTAGCTGGGAGGACAATGGCTCTTGTCCAGTGGAATTGTTGCTCAACTTTTTGGATGCAGCAGGCCTCAATTGGAGAGATCTCCGAATCCGGTCGGTTCGCAGTCCATTGTTGAGCACTTCCAATCTGATGAGAAAAAGGCCAAACAAAAACCAAAGTTACGTTTTGATTATTAAAAATATTAAATAATAAGCAAAATTAAAATTTATTAAAATAAATTTAAAAAATTAAGTCAAAAACATGAAATACTAATGCTTAAAAATATTTTTATTTAATTTTTTCATCAAATTAGATTTAAAAAATACGTTAAAATTACAAATTCGAGCTCTAATTTTAAATAAAAATAAAATCGTATACTTCCTCGCTTTGTTTTTCGTAATTTTTAGGTTGCAGCTGACCGCCGAATCATCGACCATCACAGCGATCACATCCAATTCAATTCCATCCTCGTCAATTTCACCGACAACTAATCAATCAACCGGTGGCTTTCAAATGCCAATAATCAATAATTTTGCATGAACAGGAGTTGGAAAAATTGGAGGTTTTAAATTAATTAATTTAAAATAAAAATTTGGGTTTTTTATCATATGAAAAAATAGCATCCTCTGAGCGGAATCGAACCTGAGTCTTTAAATTTTTCAAAAAATGTTTTCCCTTTTTAGTTCTAAAAATTTGAAATTTTTTATTTTTGAAAAATCAATCATAAATCCATTAAAAATCAAATTGCTAGCCTAAAAAAATAACTTCCTCCAGGTGGGTTCGAACCCGAGACCTAAATTTTCCCAAAAATGCTTCATTCTATAGCTCAAAAAATTTTGAAAATTTTTTTTTGGTTAAATCTTAATCTAATCCAGCCTAAACATAACCTTGATCTAATCCTAAATTTTTTATAGAGTCCTTCAAATTGTTCAAATCGCCTTCCACTTTTGCTATATTTGCTCATTCATTGCTATTATGGTGGTTATGTGGATATGCCAACTGGATGGACTGGAGAAAAATTTGCATGGGTGATGATTTGGCTGGCTGAAATTATTGTTGGCCGTTTCAATGTGCGCCGATGGACATAAAAATAAACCAAAGCTACGTTTTGATTTTTATTAAAAATTTATTAAATAATTAAATTAAAATTAATTAAAATTTGAAAAATATATTAAATTCGAGCCGGGCTTTGTTTTTCGATATTTTCAGGCTTCCGGGATGCGGGATGAACAGGCGGATATTTACAATTTGGTGCAATTTACAATTTAGTGCAATTTACAATAGTGCAATTACAACTCAGAACAGGCAGAATTTACAATTTGGTGCAATTACAAAACAGAACAAGTGCAATTTACAATTTGGTGCAATTACAAAACAGAATAAGTGCAATTTACAATTTTGTGCAATTACAAATCAGAACAAGTGCAATTTACAATTTGGGGCAATTACAAATCAGAACAAGTGCAATTTACAATTTGGGGCAATTACAAAACAGAACAAGTGCAATTTACAATTTGGGGCAATTACAAATCAGAACAAGTGCAATTTACAATTTGGGGCAATTACAAATCAGAACAAGTGCAATTTACAATTTGGGGCAATTACAAATCAGAACAAGTGCAATTTACAATTTGGGGCAATTACAAATCAGAACAAGTGCAATTTACAATTTGGGGCAATTACAAATCAGAACAAGTGCAATTTACAATTTGGGGCAATTACAAATCAGAACAAGTGCAATTTACAATTTGGGGCAATTACAAATCAGAACAAGTGCAATTTACAATTTGGGGCAATTACAAATCAGAACAAATGCAATTTACAATTTAGTGCAATTACAAATCAGAACAAATGCAATTTACAATTTAGTGCAATTACAAATCAGAATAAGTGCAATTTACAATTTAGTGCAATTACAAATCAGAATAAGTGCAATTTACAATTTAGTGCAATTACAAATCAGAATAAGTGCAATTTACAATTTAGTGCAATTACAAATCAGTATAAGTGCAAGTTACAATTTAAATTAAATAAACCAAGTTTAAATAATTATTGATCATTGCCATTCCTTTCATCGCATTTCCCTACATTAATTTTTTCCAATTTCCTCATTCCTATTAAGTATTAATGTTTTGATCTTTATTATCATCTATGTTTTATTTCTTGATGGGTGTTTTACCGGCTTTTTATTTTCCAATTAAATCGAAGCAAATATAAGGATCATAGGTAAAGTATTAATTATTTTTATGAACAGAAATAATAAAAAAATACACTTAAATATCAATTTTAAAGCCTTAAGGTTTTCAGATTTTAATTTTATCCCAAACTTTTATAAATAACACTATAAATAACATTTTTCTCGTTAATTTTTATTGTTTATTTTTTGTATTTTCTGTGATTATTTAAAGAGAAGCATAAAAACATTTTTCTGTAAATATGAATGATTTGATAATGATTCATTGATAAGAACGAAAAGATTCTAAGCAGTTTTATTATTTTCCATTTTTGCTGGGTTAAGAAAGGAAAAATTAATACAATTTATTCAGCCAAATTGATTGTTTTATTATTAATTATCAAAATATTTGTTGAATTAAATTCTCATTTTGATTTGATTCTTTAATTTTTAATACAATGCGAATTTTCCCACTTCTGTTCCTATTCTTCATTTTTTATTTGATAAATAATTCTGCTGGCACATCAAATAACGGCAACATTTTGGAAGAGACAAAAAGCAGCTCATCAGAAGAAGAAAACATTGCTGATGGCAATTCAATCGAGGAAAACGAAAATCGGTATGAACTATGAAGAAGACTGAAAATTCAATTACTTATTTTTATTTGGGATTTATTTCAAATTTTCATTTTGATTGACACTAATAAGAATTTTGGAATAATTTTTATTGTTTTGATTTTCGATGCTTTGTGAAAATATTGAATCTATCGGAATCGGAAAATATTCTTTTATGGGAAAAAATATATTATATTTTTTCCAGTAATATTTTAACGACAGAATTTTTAGCCAGGACCAGGATTCTACATTTCAATGGCCATTCAAAAATTTCGAGCAATTAACTTCAACAAATGAAACTTGGCCGACCACTGGATTTTATCGCTTTATGAGCATTTGTCAAGAAGAAAAAGCACCATTTAATTTGTACAAACAGGAAGGCCAACAGTGCCCACATGGAACACCAGTGGCCATTGGCCGTTATAGGAATGCTCAAAATGAGACTGGGTTTGTTTTAAAGAGAATTGGTCAGTGTTAAAATGAATGATTTGCAATTTTACACCTAGCGAATAGCCATTTTCAAATCCAAATCCTACTTTGTTTTCACCCAATTTACCAGGCAAAAATCAGTCTTGAATTTGGTCTTTCCCGGAAGAGTCAGCAGACTTTTAGGCTGGTCTTTCTTGAGAGTCTCGGTTTCTAGGTGTCGTACAGACTCGAGAATAATTCGATTCAGTATGGTTGATTTAGTATAAGAAATTTCAAATTCAGACCTTTAACTCGTATTTAACATTTCTATTAAATTCCTATCCTGCGTCCAGCAGTCCCCTAACAGCCCAATCCTAACTCTAATACCGGTTTGAAATTTCATAGAGAAAATCAGGCATGACCACGGCTACAATTTTTCTATAGCCGTAGCCGTTTTAGCCGTGGCTATTTCATAGCCGTAGCCGCCCGTAGCCGCCTATTTTTTGAAATTTTATAGCCGTAGCCGCCCGCGGCTAGCCGCGGTTAGCCGTATTTTCGAAAAAAATTTTTTTGGTCAAAAAAATTTTTAAAAAAATAGTCCGGAAAAGAAAAAATAGGCAAAAAATTATCCCGCTGGGAAAAATTTGCAAATTATTTACCAAAAATTTTAAAATAATGACAAAAATTTGTAAATTAAAAAATAATAAATATTGATGGAGGGAATTTTATGAAAAAATCTCCAAAAAATAGAAAATCTGTATATGGCGGCTATTTCACGGCTAGCCGCGGCTATGAGGTCATAGCCGTTAGCCGCCCCATAGCCGTCCAATTTTCAAAATTTACAGCCGTTAGCCGCCCGTAGCCGCGGCTAGCCGCGGCTAACCGCGGCTTAGCCGTAGCCGTGGTCATGCCTGGAGAAAATCGACCGTGTCGGGTCGATTAAGCCGAATCTCGCTGGGTTGCCTAAAAGCCGAGATTCCCAAAATCGCGATGTTAAAATATAGCTCTTTTCCTGGAAAATCCTTAACTCCTTAACATCTACCAATATGGATAAATGAATTTATTTAAAATTGCTTATGAAATGTTTGGAAAAGTAAATTATGGATAATTAAGCTTATGGGAGGATTACAAAAATGACCAGACAGTACGTAAACACTTCTTCAAATTTTAAATTAATTTGTAAGTCCAAATTAACAGTTGGGGCATCATTGAAGTTGAAACATTCGCTCCATTTCCTCGGCATGTTCAGGCTTATGCAGCTGGTTTGGTTGAAGGTATTTTATGGATATAATTTGGTAAAAATTGGATTCTTGTTTTTAATTTTCAGGCGCTCTGACTAAAGTGCAAATTTTCAATCATTATCGAAACACCGTGCAAGGTATGTGCGATAATAATGCAACCGAATATTGCAATCGTCTATTTCGCTATTTAAATGCCAATTTGCAATGGATTCAATCGCAAGTTAGTAAATGTGATATAAACATTTAAAGGGGTTAAACGTTAAACCAAAATCAAGCTTAAAAATTAGAAATTTATTAGTTATCTTAATTGAGAAATAAAATAGAATTTTCGACAAAATGAATGGCACTTTATTTATAAATTATCATAAATGTTTTAAGGTTATCAATTTTTAATTGTATAACTAAAATAATTCCGCCTCCTTTACACTAATATAATTCATAATAATTCCGCCTGTTTAACTAAGTTTTAATAATTCCGCCTGGTTGACTAAGTTTTAATAATTCCGCCTGTTTGACTAAGTTTTAATAATTCCGCCTGTTTGACTAAGTTTTAATAATTCCGCCTGGTTGACTAAGTTTTAATAATTCCGCCTGGTTGACTAAGTTTTAATAATTCCGCCTGGTTGACTAAGTTTTAATAATTCCGCCTGGTTGACTAAGTTTTAATTCCGCCTGGTTGACTAAGTTTTAATAATTCCGCCTGCTTGACTATGTTTTAATAATTTCGCCTGCTTGAAAAAGTTTTAATAATTCCGCCTGGTTGACTAAGTTTTAATTCCGTCTGGTTGGCTAAGTTTTAATAATTCCGCCTATTTGACTAAATTTTAATAATTCCGCCTGTTTATTCTAACCGAAAATTTGCCAGCATTAATTTAATATTTATAAAAATCCAAAATTTTTTGATTAATTAGCATAATTTATACTACCTATTGATTTATATTTTAAAGGTGCATTTAAAACCACAGAACGATTTATATTGGCGCCATGTTAATTTGGTATATTTTTTGAAATCCCTCAATCAAGAATTCATTTTTGCAGACTTTCATCCAATTAACTGGCATTAATGATGGTGATTCATTTTCATTCCAATTTATTTCATTTTTTAGGCTATATGTCAAATAAAATTGGCGGTTATACACCTCATTCGAGCTTCAAAATTTCACCAGTTTTTTTGCTCCAATTGTTGGGTGAATTTTACGATTTGGAAATTGCCCTTGGGAAGAAGGGAGCGAAAAGGGGTGCCGGACATTGTTCGGCACTTATCAAAGTGACGGACGGCAACAAAGATTTGTGAGTTTTTTTTTTGCTGAAATCGGGGAATGGGAGGGGAACAAAAAACATTTCCCAAATATCTCAATTAAGATGGCTATTAAATCCATAAAAAATATTTTCACTTCCAACCTGAAAAAGATAAAATTTAGTTAACTTTTGACAATTCAATGAGTTAATTTAGTAAAAAAAAATAGATAAAATTCTTTGGCATTAAAGAGTTTTTTTGGCAATTAATTTCATCCATCGTTACGCAAATTGTGTTTGGAAATGGCTAAATTCTCGGTGCTATGATAAATTTATTAAAAAAAAGGGTACTTATCGGTTATCCAGGACCAGATTCGGATTTTTTTGAGTTTCTTATTCTATTACTAGTAGATTGTAAAACAATTAAAAAACATAATTTTAGGTGATTTTTAAGGTTGGCTATTTTTGGGGGTAACTTAAGGTAATTTGGGGGAGAAAAAAATTTGTTTCTGGATAACAAATAACTTCTGAAAATTCCAGAAAAAAGAATCCTCAAATATGAATTCTATTATGCAATTTTTTAATTCAATTTATTATCAGATTGGTGGCCCACAATACAATGGCCGGCTATAATCAAATGAATCGAATGATCAAATTGTACAAATTTGGATACGGTTAATCAATTTAATTTGTGAATAAATTGCCCATTTAATTAAGATAAAAAAGAAGTGCCCGGCAATATTGTCTCCTTTTCCGGCTATCCCGCAGTTTTGGCCTCACAAGACGATTTCACTTTGACCAGTGCCAAATTGGTTAGAAATCATAGTTTTTTTAATTATTAAAATAAAGATAAAAATTATATTAAATTATGAATTTTTGATAGCATTTATTTTAAATTTATTAGTTATAAAAAATTTTCAAAATCGAATTATTCAGACCTTTAACTCGTATTTAACATTTCTATTAAATTCCTATCCTGCGTCCAGCAGTCCCCTAACAGCCCAATCCTAACTCTAATACCGGTTTGAAATTTCATAGAGAAAATCAGGCATGACCACGGCTACAATTTTTCTATAGCCGTAGCCGTTTTAGCCGTGGCTATTTCATAGCCGTAGCCGCCCGTAGCCGCCTATTTTTTGAAATTTTATAGCCGTAGCCGCCCGCGGCTAGCCGCGGTTAGCCGTATTTTCGAAAAAAATTTTTTTGGTCAAAAAAATTTTTAAAAAAATAGTCCGGAAAAGAAAAAATAGGCAAAAAATTATCCCGCTGGGAAAAATTTGCAAATTATTTACCAAAAATTTTAAAATAATGACAAAAATTTGTAAATTAAAAAATAATAAATATTGATGGAGGGAATTTTATGAAAAAATCTCCAAAAAATAGAAAATCTGTATATGGCGGCTATTTCACGGCTAGCCGCGGCTATGAGGTCATAGCCGTTAGCCGCCCCATAGCCGTCCAATTTTCAAAATTTACAGCCGTTAGCCGCCCGTAGCCGCGGCTAGCCGCGGCTAACCGCGGCTTAGCCGTAGCCGTGGTCATGCCTGGAGAAAATCGACCGTGTCGGGTCGATTAAGCCGAATCTCGCTGGGTTGCCTAAAAGCCGAGATTCCCAAAATCGCGATGTTAAAATATAGCTCTTTTCCTGGAAAATCCTTAACTCCTTAACATCTACCAATATGGATAAATGAATTTATTTAAAATTGCTTATGAAATGTTTGGAAAAGTAAATTATGGATAATTAAGCTTATGGGAGGATTACAAAAATGACCAGACAGTACGTAAACACTTCTTCAAATTTTAAATTAATTTGTAAGTCCAAATTAACAGTTGGGGCATCATTGAAGTTGAAACATTCGCTCCATTTCCTCGGCATGTTCAGGCTTATGCAGCTGGTTTGGTTGAAGGTATTTTATGGATATAATTTGGTAAAAATTGGATTCTTGTTTTTAATTTTCAGGCGCTCTGACTAAAGTGCAAATTTTCAATCATTATCGAAACACCGTGCAAGGTATGTGCGATAATAATGCAACCGAATATTGCAATCGTCTATTTCGCTATTTAAATGCCAATTTGCAATGGATTCAATCGCAAGTTAGTAAATGTGATATAAACATTTAAAGGGGTTAAACGTTAAACCAAAATCAAGCTTAAAAATTAGAAATTTATTAGTTATCTTAATTGAGAAATAAAATAGAATTTTCGACAAAATGAATGGCACTTTATTTATAAATTATCATAAATGTTTTAAGGTTATCAATTTTTAATTGTATAACTAAAATAATTCCGCCTCCTTTACACTAATATAATTCATAATAATTCCGCCTGTTTAACTAAGTTTTAATAATTCCGCCTGGTTGACTAAGTTTTAATAATTCCGCCTGTTTGACTAAGTTTTAATAATTCCGCCTGTTTGACTAAGTTTTAATAATTCCGCCTGGTTGACTAAGTTTTAATAATTCCGCCTGGTTGACTAAGTTTTAATAATTCCGCCTGGTTGACTAAGTTTTAATAATTCCGCCTGGTTGACTAAGTTTTAATTCCGCCTGGTTGACTAAGTTTTAATAATTCCGCCTGCTTGACTATGTTTTAATAATTTCGCCTGCTTGAAAAAGTTTTAATAATTCCGCCTGTTTGACTATGTTTTAATAATTCCGCCTGCTTGACTAAGTTTTAATAATTCCGCCTGGTTGACTAAGTTTTAATAATTCCGCCTGGTTGACTAAGTTTTAATTCCGCCTGGTTGACTAAGTTTTAATAATTCCGCCTGTTTGACTAAATTTTAATAATTCCGCCTGTTTATTCTAACCGAAAATTTGCCAGCATTAATTTAATATTTATAAAAATCCAAAATTTTTTGATTAATTAGCATAATTTATACTACCTATTGATTTATATTTTAAAGGTGCATTTAAAACCACAGAACGATTTATATTGGCGCCATGTTAATTTGGTATATTTTTTGAAATCCCTCAATCAAGAATTCATTTTTGCAGACTTTCATCCAATTAACTGGCATTAATGATGGTGATTCATTTTCATTCCAATTTATTTCATTTTTTAGGCTATATGTCAAATAAAATTGGCGGTTATACACCTCATTCGAGCTTCAAAATTTCACCAGTTTTTTTGCTCCAATTGTTGGGTGAATTTTACGATTTGGAAATTGCCCTTGGGAAGAAGGGAGCGAAAAGGGGTGCCGGACATTGTTCGGCACTTATCAAAGTGACGGACGGCAACAAAGATTTGTGAGTTTTTTTTTTGCTGAAATCGGGGAATGGGAGGGGAACAAAAAACATTTCCCAAATATCTCAATTAAGATGGCTATTAAATCCATAAAAAATATTTTCACTTCCAACCTGAAAAAGATAAAATTTAGTTAACTTTTGACAATTCAATGAGTTAATTTAGTAAAAAAAAATAGATAAAATTCTTTGGCATTAAAGAGTTTTTTTGGCAATTAATTTCATCCATCGTTACGCAAATTGTGTTTGGAAATGGCTAAATTCTCGGTGCTATGATAAATTTATTAAAAAAAAGGGTACTTATCGGTTATCCAGGACCAGATTCGGATTTTTTTGAGTTTCTTATTCTATTACTAGTAGATTGTAAAACAATTAAAAAACATAATTTTAGGTGATTTTTAAGGTTGGCTATTTTTGGGGGTAACTTAAGGTAATTTGGGGGAGAAAAAAATTTGTTTCTGGATAACAAATAACTTCTGAAAATTCCAGAAAAAAGAATCCTCAAATATGAATTCTATTATGCAATTTTTTAATTCAATTTATT
>JAQSEB010000272.1:0-27511 GCA_030063045.1 Pratylenchus scribneri
GGGCCGATTTTTTTTTAAAAGAATTTTTCAAAACTCGGCCACGCCTTTAGGCTGGACGAGGCGAATTTTTTTGGGAATTTTTCATTTTTCATTTTGAAAATCGCTTCCAGCGAGGCCAATTTTTCATTGATTTTCCCCGATTTTCGGGATTTTTCTCAGTTTTTTCTATGATTTTTCGAATTTTTTAGGAATTTTCTAGTTTTTTGAAATTTTCCCCCCTACCCTACCTACCTAACCCTAACCCCTAGCCCTAACCCTAGACCCTAGCCCATACCCAAGCTCTATGCGGATACCCTGGCTTGAGGCGGACATCCTGGCGCTGTCTGAAATTTTTTTTTCTCTTTTTCTCTCATCAGCCGATACATAATGGCTTCTATTGTTTTTCTTATTAGTTTTTCAAAATTTCTTATTTTTTTAATCTCTTCCCCAAGGGCCCTAGAAACCCTATACCTAAGCCCCTACTAATTTTTCTCTTCTAATAATACAGTATCCTCCTCTCTTTCTAATCACACTTACCTGCCTATTCGCCTCCTTTCTTTTCTAAATTTCTTAGTTTATTCTAACTTTTTTTTCTTATATATTTTTCTTAGTTTTTTTCTCTCATTTTTAGATTCTTTTCTTAGTTTTTCGGCCTCTGCCTTCCAGGCATTTTTTTTCGATTTTTTTCGGG
This sequence comes from Pratylenchus scribneri, assembly GCA_030063045.1. Taxonomy (NCBI): domain Eukaryota; kingdom Metazoa; phylum Nematoda; class Chromadorea; order Rhabditida; family Pratylenchidae; genus Pratylenchus; species Pratylenchus scribneri. Next base: position 671 of record JAQSEB010000272.1, read on the forward strand.
CCGATTTTTTTTTAAAAGAATTTTTCAAACTCGGCCACGCCTTTAGGCTGGACGAGGCGAATTTTTTTGGGAATTTTTCATTTTTCATTTTGAAAATCGCTTCCAGCGAGGCCAATTTTTCATTGATTTTCCCCGATTTTCGGGATTTTTCTCAGTTTTTTCTATGATTTTTCGAATTTTTTAGGAATTTTCTAGTTTTTTGAAATTTTCCCCCCTACCCTACCTACCTAACCCTAACCCCTAGCCCTAACCCTAGACCCTAGCCCATACCCAAGCTCTATGCGGATACCCTGGCTTGAGGCGGACATCCTGGCGCTGTCTGAAATTTTTTTTTCTCTTTTTCTCTCATCAGCCGATACATAATGGCTTCTATTGTTTTTCTTATTAGTTTTTCAAAATTTCTTATTTTTTTAATCTCTTCCCCAAGGGCCCTAGAAACCCTATACCTAAGCCCCTACTAATTTTTCTCTTCTAATAATACAGTATCCTCCTCTCTTTCTAATCACACTTACCTGCCTATTCGCCTCCTTTCTTTTCTAAATTTCTTAGTTTATTCTAACTTTTTTTTCTTATATATTTTTCTTAGTTTTTTTCTCTCATTTTTAGATTCTTTTCTTAGTTTTTCGGCCTCTGCCTTCCAGGCATTTTTTTTCGATTTTTTTCGGGCCGATTTTTTTTTAAAAGAATTTTTCAAAACTCGGCCACGCCTTTAGGCTGGACGAGGCGAATTTTTTTGGGAATTTTTCATTTTTCATTTTGAAAATCGCTTCCAGCGAGGCCAATTTTTCATTGATTTTCCCCGATTTTCGGGATTTTTCTCAGTTTTTTCTATGATTTTTCGAATTTTTTAGGAATTTTCTAGTTTTTTGAAATTTTCCCCCCTACCCTACCTACCTAACCCTAACCCCTAGCCCTAACCCTAGACCCTAGCCCATACCCAAGCTCTATGCGGATACCCTGGCTTGAGGCGGACATCCTGGCGCTGTCTGAAATTTTTTTTTCTCTTTTTCTCTCATCAGCCGATACATAATGGCTTCTATTGTTTTTCTTATTAGTTTTTCAAAATTTCTTATTTTTTTAATCTCTTCCCCAAGGGCCCTAGAAACCCTATACCTAAGCCCCTACTAATTTTTCTCTTCTAATAATACAGTATCCTCCTCTCTTTCTAATCACACTTACCTGCCTATTCGCCTCCTTTCTTTTCTAAATTTCTTAGTTTATTCTAACTTTTTTTTCTTATATATTTTTCTTAGTTTTTTTCTCTCATTTTTAGATTCTTTTCTTAGTTTTTCGGCCTCTGCCTTCCAGGCATTTTTTTTCGATTTTTTTCGGGCCGATTTTTTTTTAAAAGAATTTTTCAAAACTCGGCCACGCCTTTAGGCTGGACGAGGCGAATTTTTTTGGGAATTTTTCATTTTTCATTTTGAAAATCGCTTCCAGCGAGGCCAATTTTTCATTGATTTTCCCCGATTTTCGGGATTTTTCTCAGTTTTTTCTATGATTTTTCGAATTTTTTAGGAATTTTCTAGTTTTTTGAAATTTTCCCCCCTACCCTACCTACCTAACCCTAACCCCTAGCCCTAACCCTAGACCCTAGCCCATACCCAAGCTCTATGCGGATACCCTGGCTTGAGGCGGACATCCTGGCGCTGTCTGAAATTTTTTTTTCTCTTTTTCTCTCATCAGCCGATACATAATGGCTTCTATTGTTTTTCTTATTAGTTTTTCAAAATTTCTTATTTTTTTAATCTCTTCCCCAAGGGCCCTAGAAACCCTATACCTAAGCCCCTACTAATTTTTCTCTTCTAATAATACAGTATCCTCCTCTCTTTCTAATCACACTTACCTGCCTATTCGCCTCCTTTCTTTTCTAAATTTCTTAGTTTATTCTAACTTTTTTTTCTTATATATTTTTCTTAGTTTTTTTCTCTCATTTTTAGATTCTTTTCTTAGTTTTTCGGCCTCTGCCTTCCAGGCATTTTTTTTCGATTTTTTTCGGGCCGATTTTTTTTTAAAAGAATTTTTCAAAACTCGGCCACGCCTTTAGGCTGGACGAGGCGAATTTTTTTGGGAATTTTTCATTTTTCATTTTGAAAATCGCTTCCAGCGAGGCCAATTTTTCATTGATTTTCCCCGATTTTCGGGATTTTTCTCAGTTTTTTCTATGATTTTTCGAATTTTTTAGGAATTTTCTAGTTTTTTGAAATTTTCCCCCCTACCCTACCTACCTAACCCTAACCCCTAGCCCTAACCCTAGACCCTAGCCCATACCCAAGCTCTATGCGGATACCCTGGCTTGAGGCGGACATCCTGGCGCTGTCTGAAATTTTTTTTTCTCTTTTTCTCTCATCAGCCGATACATAATGGCTTCTATTGTTTTTCTTATTAGTTTTTCAAAATTTCTTATTTTTTTAATCTCTTCCCCAAGGGCCCTAGAAACCCTATACCTAAGCCCCTACTAATTTTTCTCTTCTAATAATACAGTATCCTCCTCTCTTTCTAATCACACTTACCTGCCTATTCGCCTCCTTTCTTTTCTAAATTTCTTAGTTTATTCTAACTTTTTTTTCTTATATATTTTTCTTAGTTTTTTTCTCTCATTTTTAGATTCTTTTCTTAGTTTTTCGGCCTCTGCCTTCCAGGCATTTTTTTTCGATTTTTTTCGGGCCGATTTTTTTTTAAAAGAATTTTTCAAAACTCGGCCACGCCTTTAGGCTGGACGAGGCGAATTTTTTTGGGAATTTTTCATTTTTCATTTTGAAAATCGCTTCCAGCGAGGCCAATTTTTCATTGATTTTCCCCGATTTTCGGGATTTTTCTCAGTTTTTTCTATGATTTTTCGAATTTTTTAGGAATTTTCTAGTTTTTTGAAATTTTCCCCCCTACCCTACCTACCTAACCCTAACCCCTAGCCCTAACCCTAGACCCTAGCCCATACCCAAGCTCTATGCGGATACCCTGGCTTGAGGCGGACATCCTGGCGCTGTCTGAAATTTTTTTTTCTCTTTTTCTCTCATCAGCCGATACATAATGGCTTCTATTGTTTTTCTTATTAGTTTTTCAAAATTTCTTATTTTTTTAATCTCTTCCCCAAGGGCCCTAGAAACCCTATACCTAAGCCCCTACTAATTTTTCTCTTCTAATAATACAGTATCCTCCTCTCTTTCTAATCACACTTACCTGCCTATTCGCCTCCTTTCTTTTCTAAATTTCTTAGTTTATTCTAACTTTTTTTTCTTATATATTTTTCTTAGTTTTTTTCTCTCATTTTTAGATTCTTTTCTTAGTTTTTCGGCCTCTGCCTTCCAGGCATTTTTTTTCGATTTTTTTCGGGCCGATTTTTTTTTAAAAGAATTTTTCAAAACTCGGCCACGCCTTTAGGCTGGACGAGGCGAATTTTTTTGGGAATTTTTCATTTTTCATTTTGAAAATCGCTTCCAGCGAGGCCAATTTTTCATTGATTTTCCCCGATTTTCGGGATTTTTCTCAGTTTTTTCTATGATTTTTCGAATTTTTTAGGAATTTTCTAGTTTTTTGAAATTTTCCCCCCTACCCTACCTACCTAACCCTAACCCCTAGCCCTAACCCTAGACCCTAGCCCATACCCAAGCTCTATGCGGATACCCTGGCTTGAGGCGGACATCCTGGCGCTGTCTGAAATTTTTTTTTCTCTTTTTCTCTCATCAGCCGATACATAATGGCTTCTATTGTTTTTCTTATTAGTTTTTCAAAATTTCTTATTTTTTTAATCTCTTCCCCAAGGGCCCTAGAAACCCTATACCTAAGCCCCTACTAATTTTTCTCTTCTAATAATACAGTATCCTCCTCTCTTTCTAATCACACTTACCTGCCTATTCGCCTCCTTTCTTTTCTAAATTTCTTAGTTTATTCTAACTTTTTTTTCTTATATATTTTTCTTAGTTTTTTTCTCTCATTTTTAGATTCTTTTCTTAGTTTTTCGGCCTCTGCCTTCCAGGCATTTTTTTTCGATTTTTTTCGGGCCGATTTTTTTTTAAAAGAATTTTTCAAAACTCGGCCACGCCTTTAGGCTGGACGAGGCGAATTTTTTTGGGAATTTTTCATTTTTCATTTTGAAAATCGCTTCCAGCGAGGCCAATTTTTCATTGATTTTCCCCGATTTTCGGGATTTTTCTCAGTTTTTTCTATGATTTTTCGAATTTTTTAGGAATTTTCTAGTTTTTTGAAATTTTCCCCCCTACCCTACCTACCTAACCCTAACCCCTAGCCCTAACCCTAGACCCTAGCCCATACCCAAGCTCTATGCGGATACCCTGGCTTGAGGCGGACATCCTGGCGCTGTCTGAAATTTTTTTTTCTCTTTTTCTCTCATCAGCCGATACATAATGGCTTCTATTGTTTTTCTTATTAGTTTTTCAAAATTTCTTATTTTTTTAATCTCTTCCCCAAGGGCCCTAGAAACCCTATACCTAAGCCCCTACTAATTTTTCTCTTCTAATAATACAGTATCCTCCTCTCTTTCTAATCACACTTACCTGCCTATTCGCCTCCTTTCTTTTCTAAATTTCTTAGTTTATTCTAACTTTTTTTTCTTATATATTTTTCTTAGTTTTTTTCTCTCATTTTTAGATTCTTTTCTTAGTTTTTCGGCCTCTGCCTTCCAGGCATTTTTTTTCGATTTTTTTCGGGCCGATTTTTTTTTAAAAGAATTTTTCAAAACTCGGCCACGCCTTTAGGCTGGACGAGGCGAATTTTTTTGGGAATTTTTCATTTTTCATTTTGAAAATCGCTTCCAGCGAGGCCAATTTTTCATTGATTTTCCCCGATTTTCGGGATTTTTCTCAGTTTTTTCTATGATTTTTCGAATTTTTTAGGAATTTTCTAGTTTTTTGAAATTTTCCCCCCTACCCTACCTACCTAACCCTAACCCCTAGCCCTAACCCTAGACCCTAGCCCATACCCAAGCTCTATGCGGATACCCTGGCTTGAGGCGGACATCCTGGCGCTGTCTGAAATTTTTTTTTCTCTTTTTCTCTCATCAGCCGATACATAATGGCTTCTATTGTTTTTCTTATTAGTTTTTCAAAATTTCTTATTTTTTTAATCTCTTCCCCAAGGGCCCTAGAAACCCTATACCTAAGCCCCTACTAATTTTTCTCTTCTAATAATACAGTATCCTCCTCTCTTTCTAATCACACTTACCTGCCTATTCGCCTCCTTTCTTTTCTAAATTTCTTAGTTTATTCTAACTTTTTTTTCTTATATATTTTTCTTAGTTTTTTTCTCTCATTTTTAGATTCTTTTCTTAGTTTTTCGGCCTCTGCCTTCCAGGCATTTTTTTTCGATTTTTTTCGGGCCGATTTTTTTTTAAAAGAATTTTTCAAAACTCGGCCACGCCTTTAGGCTGGACGAGGCGAATTTTTTTGGGAATTTTTCATTTTTCATTTTGAAAATCGCTTCCAGCGAGGCCAATTTTTCATTGATTTTCCCCGATTTTCGGGATTTTTCTCAGTTTTTTCTATGATTTTTCGAATTTTTTAGGAATTTTCTAGTTTTTTGAAATTTTCCCCCCTACCCTACCTACCTAACCCTAACCCCTAGCCCTAACCCTAGACCCTAGCCCATACCCAAGCTCTATGCGGATACCCTGGCTTGAGGCGGACATCCTGGCGCTGTCTGAAATTTTTTTTTCTCTTTTTCTCTCATCAGCCGATACATAATGGCTTCTATTGTTTTTCTTATTAGTTTTTCAAAATTTCTTATTTTTTTAATCTCTTCCCCAAGGGCCCTAGAAACCCTATACCTAAGCCCCTACTAATTTTTCTCTTCTAATAATACAGTATCCTCCTCTCTTTCTAATCACACTTACCTGCCTATTCGCCTCCTTTCTTTTCTAAATTTCTTAGTTTATTCTAACTTTTTTTTCTTATATATTTTTCTTAGTTTTTTTCTCTCATTTTTAGATTCTTTTCTTAGTTTTTCGGCCTCTGCCTTCCAGGCATTTTTTTTCGATTTTTTTCGGGCCGATTTTTTTTTAAAAGAATTTTTCAAAACTCGGCCACGCCTTTAGGCTGGACGAGGCGAATTTTTTTGGGAATTTTTCATTTTTCATTTTGAAAATCGCTTCCAGCGAGGCCAATTTTTCATTGATTTTCCCCGATTTTCGGGATTTTTCTCAGTTTTTTCTATGATTTTTCGAATTTTTTAGGAATTTTCTAGTTTTTTGAAATTTTCCCCCCTACCCTACCTACCTAACCCTAACCCCTAGCCCTAACCCTAGACCCTAGCCCATACCCAAGCTCTATGCGGATACCCTGGCTTGAGGCGGACATCCTGGCGCTGTCTGAAATTTTTTTTTCTCTTTTTCTCTCATCAGCCGATACATAATGGCTTCTATTGTTTTTCTTATTAGTTTTTCAAAATTTCTTATTTTTTTAATCTCTTCCCCAAGGGCCCTAGAAACCCTATACCTAAGCCCCTACTAATTTTTCTCTTCTAATAATACAGTATCCTCCTCTCTTTCTAATCACACTTACCTGCCTATTCGCCTCCTTTCTTTTCTAAATTTCTTAGTTTATTCTAACTTTTTTTTCTTATATATTTTTCTTAGTTTTTTTCTCTCATTTTTAGATTCTTTTCTTAGTTTTTCGGCCTCTGCCTTCCAGGCATTTTTTTTCGATTTTTTTCGGGCCGATTTTTTTTTAAAAGAATTTTTCAAAACTCGGCCACGCCTTTAGGCTGGACGAGGCGAATTTTTTTGGGAATTTTTCATTTTTCATTTTGAAAATCGCTTCCAGCGAGGCCAATTTTTCATTGATTTTCCCCGATTTTCGGGATTTTTCTCAGTTTTTTCTATGATTTTTCGAATTTTTTAGGAATTTTCTAGTTTTTTGAAATTTTCCCCCCTACCCTACCTACCTAACCCTAACCCCTAGCCCTAACCCTAGACCCTAGCCCATACCCAAGCTCTATGCGGATACCCTGGCTTGAGGCGGACATCCTGGCGCTGTCTGAAATTTTTTTTTCTCTTTTTCTCTCATCAGCCGATACATAATGGCTTCTATTGTTTTTCTTATTAGTTTTTCAAAATTTCTTATTTTTTTAATCTCTTCCCCAAGGGCCCTAGAAACCCTATACCTAAGCCCCTACTAATTTTTCTCTTCTAATAATACAGTATCCTCCTCTCTTTCTAATCACACTTACCTGCCTATTCGCCTCCTTTCTTTTCTAAATTTCTTAGTTTATTCTAACTTTTTTTTCTTATATATTTTTCTTAGTTTTTTTCTCTCATTTTTAGATTCTTTTCTTAGTTTTTCGGCCTCTGCCTTCCAGGCATTTTTTTTCGATTTTTTTCGGGCCGATTTTTTTTTAAAAGAATTTTTCAAAACTCGGCCACGCCTTTAGGCTGGACGAGGCGAATTTTTTTGGGAATTTTTCATTTTTCATTTTGAAAATCGCTTCCAGCGAGGCCAATTTTTCATTGATTTTCCCCGATTTTCGGGATTTTTCTCAGTTTTTTCTATGATTTTTCGAATTTTTTAGGAATTTTCTAGTTTTTTGAAATTTTCCCCCCTACCCTACCTACCTAACCCTAACCCCTAGCCCTAACCCTAGACCCTAGCCCATACCCAAGCTCTATGCGGATACCCTGGCTTGAGGCGGACATCCTGGCGCTGTCTGAAATTTTTTTTTCTCTTTTTCTCTCATCAGCCGATACATAATGGCTTCTATTGTTTTTCTTATTAGTTTTTCAAAATTTCTTATTTTTTTAATCTCTTCCCCAAGGGCCCTAGAAACCCTATACCTAAGCCCCTACTAATTTTTCTCTTCTAATAATACAGTATCCTCCTCTCTTTCTAATCACACTTACCTGCCTATTCGCCTCCTTTCTTTTCTAAATTTCTTAGTTTATTCTAACTTTTTTTTCTTATATATTTTTCTTAGTTTTTTTCTCTCATTTTTAGATTCTTTTCTTAGTTTTTCGGCCTCTGCCTTCCAGGCATTTTTTTTCGATTTTTTTCGGGCCGATTTTTTTTTAAAAGAATTTTTCAAAACTCGGCCACGCCTTTAGGCTGGACGAGGCGAATTTTTTTGGGAATTTTTCATTTTTCATTTTGAAAATCGCTTCCAGCGAGGCCAATTTTTCATTGATTTTCCCCGATTTTCGGGATTTTTCTCAGTTTTTTCTATGATTTTTCGAATTTTTTAGGAATTTTCTAGTTTTTTGAAATTTTCCCCCCTACCCTACCTACCTAACCCTAACCCCTAGCCCTAACCCTAGACCCTAGCCCATACCCAAGCTCTATGCGGATACCCTGGCTTGAGGCGGACATCCTGGCGCTGTCTGAAATTTTTTTTTCTCTTTTTCTCTCATCAGCCGATACATAATGGCTTCTATTGTTTTTCTTATTAGTTTTTCAAAATTTCTTATTTTTTTAATCTCTTCCCCAAGGGCCCTAGAAACCCTATACCTAAGCCCCTACTAATTTTTCTCTTCTAATAATACAGTATCCTCCTCTCTTTCTAATCACACTTACCTGCCTATTCGCCTCCTTTCTTTTCTAAATTTCTTAGTTTATTCTAACTTTTTTTTCTTATATATTTTTCTTAGTTTTTTTCTCTCATTTTTAGATTCTTTTCTTAGTTTTTCGGCCTCTGCCTTCCAGGCATTTTTTTTCGATTTTTTTCGGGCCGATTTTTTTTTAAAAGAATTTTTCAAAACTCGGCCACGCCTTTAGGCTGGACGAGGCGAATTTTTTTGGGAATTTTTCATTTTTCATTTTGAAAATCGCTTCCAGCGAGGCCAATTTTTCATTGATTTTCCCCGATTTTCGGGATTTTTCTCAGTTTTTTCTATGATTTTTCGAATTTTTTAGGAATTTTCTAGTTTTTTGAAATTTTCCCCCCTACCCTACCTACCTAACCCTAACCCCTAGCCCTAACCCTAGACCCTAGCCCATACCCAAGCTCTATGCGGATACCCTGGCTTGAGGCGGACATCCTGGCGCTGTCTGAAATTTTTTTTTCTCTTTTTCTCTCATCAGCCGATACATAATGGCTTCTATTGTTTTTCTTATTAGTTTTTCAAAATTTCTTATTTTTTTAATCTCTTCCCCAAGGGCCCTAGAAACCCTATACCTAAGCCCCTACTAATTTTTCTCTTCTAATAATACAGTATCCTCCTCTCTTTCTAATCACACTTACCTGCCTATTCGCCTCCTTTCTTTTCTAAATTTCTTAGTTTATTCTAACTTTTTTTTCTTATATATTTTTCTTAGTTTTTTTCTCTCATTTTTAGATTCTTTTCTTAGTTTTTCGGCCTCTGCCTTCCAGGCATTTTTTTTCGATTTTTTTCGGGCCGATTTTTTTTTAAAAGAATTTTTCAAAACTCGGCCACGCCTTTAGGCTGGACGAGGCGAATTTTTTTGGGAATTTTTCATTTTTCATTTTGAAAATCGCTTCCAGCGAGGCCAATTTTTCATTGATTTTCCCCGATTTTCGGGATTTTTCTCAGTTTTTTCTATGATTTTTCGAATTTTTTAGGAATTTTCTAGTTTTTTGAAATTTTCCCCCCTACCCTACCTACCTAACCCTAACCCCTAGCCCTAACCCTAGACCCTAGCCCATACCCAAGCTCTATGCGGATACCCTGGCTTGAGGCGGACATCCTGGCGCTGTCTGAAATTTTTTTTTCTCTTTTTCTCTCATCAGCCGATACATAATGGCTTCTATTGTTTTTCTTATTAGTTTTTCAAAATTTCTTATTTTTTTAATCTCTTCCCCAAGGGCCCTAGAAACCCTATACCTAAGCCCCTACTAATTTTTCTCTTCTAATAATACAGTATCCTCCTCTCTTTCTAATCACACTTACCTGCCTATTCGCCTCCTTTCTTTTCTAAATTTCTTAGTTTATTCTAACTTTTTTTTCTTATATATTTTTCTTAGTTTTTTTCTCTCATTTTTAGATTCTTTTCTTAGTTTTTCGGCCTCTGCCTTCCAGGCATTTTTTTTCGATTTTTTTCGGGCCGATTTTTTTTTAAAAGAATTTTTCAAAACTCGGCCACGCCTTTAGGCTGGACGAGGCGAATTTTTTTGGGAATTTTTCATTTTTCATTTTGAAAATCGCTTCCAGCGAGGCCAATTTTTCATTGATTTTCCCCGATTTTCGGGATTTTTCTCAGTTTTTTCTATGATTTTTCGAATTTTTTAGGAATTTTCTAGTTTTTTGAAATTTTCCCCCCTACCCTACCTACCTAACCCTAACCCCTAGCCCTAACCCTAGACCCTAGCCCATACCCAAGCTCTATGCGGATACCCTGGCTTGAGGCGGACATCCTGGCGCTGTCTGAAATTTTTTTTTCTCTTTTTCTCTCATCAGCCGATACATAATGGCTTCTATTGTTTTTCTTATTAGTTTTTCAAAATTTCTTATTTTTTTAATCTCTTCCCCAAGGGCCCTAGAAACCCTATACCTAAGCCCCTACTAATTTTTCTCTTCTAATAATACAGTATCCTCCTCTCTTTCTAATCACACTTACCTGCCTATTCGCCTCCTTTCTTTTCTAAATTTCTTAGTTTATTCTAACTTTTTTTTCTTATATATTTTTCTTAGTTTTTTTCTCTCATTTTTAGATTCTTTTCTTAGTTTTTCGGCCTCTGCCTTCCAGGCATTTTTTTTCGATTTTTTTCGGGCCGATTTTTTTTTAAAAGAATTTTTCAAAACTCGGCCACGCCTTTAGGCTGGACGAGGCGAATTTTTTTGGGAATTTTTCATTTTTCATTTTGAAAATCGCTTCCAGCGAGGCCAATTTTTCATTGATTTTCCCCGATTTTCGGGATTTTTCTCAGTTTTTTCTATGATTTTTCGAATTTTTTAGGAATTTTCTAGTTTTTTGAAATTTTCCCCCCTACCCTACCTACCTAACCCTAACCCCTAGCCCTAACCCTAGACCCTAGCCCATACCCAAGCTCTATGCGGATACCCTGGCTTGAGGCGGACATCCTGGCGCTGTCTGAAATTTTTTTTTCTCTTTTTCTCTCATCAGCCGATACATAATGGCTTCTATTGTTTTTCTTATTAGTTTTTCAAAATTTCTTATTTTTTTAATCTCTTCCCCAAGGGCCCTAGAAACCCTATACCTAAGCCCCTACTAATTTTTCTCTTCTAATAATACAGTATCCTCCTCTCTTTCTAATCACACTTACCTGCCTATTCGCCTCCTTTCTTTTCTAAATTTCTTAGTTTATTCTAACTTTTTTTTCTTATATATTTTTCTTAGTTTTTTTCTCTCATTTTTAGATTCTTTTCTTAGTTTTTCGGCCTCTGCCTTCCAGGCATTTTTTTTCGATTTTTTTCGGGCCGATTTTTTTTTAAAAGAATTTTTCAAAACTCGGCCACGCCTTTAGGCTGGACGAGGCGAATTTTTTTGGGAATTTTTCATTTTTCATTTTGAAAATCGCTTCCAGCGAGGCCAATTTTTCATTGATTTTCCCCGATTTTCGGGATTTTTCTCAGTTTTTTCTATGATTTTTCGAATTTTTTAGGAATTTTCTAGTTTTTTGAAATTTTCCCCCCTACCCTACCTACCTAACCCTAACCCCTAGCCCTAACCCTAGACCCTAGCCCATACCCAAGCTCTATGCGGATACCCTGGCTTGAGGCGGACATCCTGGCGCTGTCTGAAATTTTTTTTTCTCTTTTTCTCTCATCAGCCGATACATAATGGCTTCTATTGTTTTTCTTATTAGTTTTTCAAAATTTCTTATTTTTTTAATCTCTTCCCCAAGGGCCCTAGAAACCCTATACCTAAGCCCCTACTAATTTTTCTCTTCTAATAATACAGTATCCTCCTCTCTTTCTAATCACACTTACCTGCCTATTCGCCTCCTTTCTTTTCTAAATTTCTTAGTTTATTCTAACTTTTTTTTCTTATATATTTTTCTTAGTTTTTTTCTCTCATTTTTAGATTCTTTTCTTAGTTTTTCGGCCTCTGCCTTCCAGGCATTTTTTTTCGATTTTTTTCGGGCCGATTTTTTTTTAAAAGAATTTTTCAAAACTCGGCCACGCCTTTAGGCTGGACGAGGCGAATTTTTTTGGGAATTTTTCATTTTTCATTTTGAAAATCGCTTCCAGCGAGGCCAATTTTTCATTGATTTTCCCCGATTTTCGGGATTTTTCTCAGTTTTTTCTATGATTTTTCGAATTTTTTAGGAATTTTCTAGTTTTTTGAAATTTTCCCCCCTACCCTACCTACCTAACCCTAACCCCTAGCCCTAACCCTAGACCCTAGCCCATACCCAAGCTCTATGCGGATACCCTGGCTTGAGGCGGACATCCTGGCGCTGTCTGAAATTTTTTTTTCTCTTTTTCTCTCATCAGCCGATACATAATGGCTTCTATTGTTTTTCTTATTAGTTTTTCAAAATTTCTTATTTTTTTAATCTCTTCCCCAAGGGCCCTAGAAACCCTATACCTAAGCCCCTACTAATTTTTCTCTTCTAATAATACAGTATCCTCCTCTCTTTCTAATCACACTTACCTGCCTATTCGCCTCCTTTCTTTTCTAAATTTCTTAGTTTATTCTAACTTTTTTTTCTTATATATTTTTCTTAGTTTTTTTCTCTCATTTTTAGATTCTTTTCTTAGTTTTTCGGCCTCTGCCTTCCAGGCATTTTTTTTCGATTTTTTTCGGGCCGATTTTTTTTTAAAAGAATTTTTCAAAACTCGGCCACGCCTTTAGGCTGGACGAGGCGAATTTTTTTGGGAATTTTTCATTTTTCATTTTGAAAATCGCTTCCAGCGAGGCCAATTTTTCATTGATTTTCCCCGATTTTCGGGATTTTTCTCAGTTTTTTCTATGATTTTTCGAATTTTTTAGGAATTTTCTAGTTTTTTGAAATTTTCCCCCCTACCCTACCTACCTAACCCTAACCCCTAGCCCTAACCCTAGACCCTAGCCCATACCCAAGCTCTATGCGGATACCCTGGCTTGAGGCGGACATCCTGGCGCTGTCTGAAATTTTTTTTTCTCTTTTTCTCTCATCAGCCGATACATAATGGCTTCTATTGTTTTTCTTATTAGTTTTTCAAAATTTCTTATTTTTTTAATCTCTTCCCCAAGGGCCCTAGAAACCCTATACCTAAGCCCCTACTAATTTTTCTCTTCTAATAATACAGTATCCTCCTCTCTTTCTAATCACACTTACCTGCCTATTCGCCTCCTTTCTTTTCTAAATTTCTTAGTTTATTCTAACTTTTTTTTCTTATATATTTTTCTTAGTTTTTTTCTCTCATTTTTAGATTCTTTTCTTAGTTTTTCGGCCTCTGCCTTCCAGGCATTTTTTTTCGATTTTTTTCGGGCCGATTTTTTTTTAAAAGAATTTTTCAAAACTCGGCCACGCCTTTAGGCTGGACGAGGCGAATTTTTTTGGGAATTTTTCATTTTTCATTTTGAAAATCGCTTCCAGCGAGGCCAATTTTTCATTGATTTTCCCCGATTTTCGGGATTTTTCTCAGTTTTTTCTATGATTTTTCGAATTTTTTAGGAATTTTCTAGTTTTTTGAAATTTTCCCCCCTACCCTACCTACCTAACCCTAACCCCTAGCCCTAACCCTAGACCCTAGCCCATACCCAAGCTCTATGCGGATACCCTGGCTTGAGGCGGACATCCTGGCGCTGTCTGAAATTTTTTTTTCTCTTTTTCTCTCATCAGCCGATACATAATGGCTTCTATTGTTTTTCTTATTAGTTTTTCAAAATTTCTTATTTTTTTAATCTCTTCCCCAAGGGCCCTAGAAACCCTATACCTAAGCCCCTACTAATTTTTCCCTTCTATTAATACAGTATCCTCACTCTCTTTATAATCACACTTACCTGCCTATTCGTTTCCTTTCCTTTCTAAATTTCTTAGTCAATTCTAACTTTTTTTCTTAGTTTTTTTTTCTTAGTTTTTTCTCTCTTAAATTCTTATCTTAGTTTTTTAGCCGCCACTGCCTTCCAGGCATATTTTTTTCGATTTTTTTTCTCGGCCGTTTTTTCCTAAAAAGAATTTTTCAAAACTCGGCCTGGCCTTTAGGCCGGCCGAGGCGAATTTTTTTTTTAAATTTTTCTTTTTTCATTTTGAAAATCGCCTCCAGCGGGGCCTATTTTTCATTGATTTTTCCCCGATTTTCGGGATTTTTTCCGAAATTTTCTATGATTTTTCGAATTTTTTAGGAATTTGCTAGTTTTTTGAAATTTCTCCCCTACCCTACCTACCTAACCCTAACCCCTAGCCCTAACCCTAGACCCTAGCCCATACCCAAGCTCTATGCGGATACCCTGGCGATGAGCGGACATCCTGGCGCTCACTTTCGATTTTTTCTAATCATTTTTTTCTCTTAATCAGCCAATATCTATTGGCTTCTATTGTTTTTCTTAGTTTTTCTAAAATTCTTAGTTGTTTTTCTATTTTTTAATCTCTTCCCCCCAAGGGCCCTAGAAACCCTATACCTAAGCCCCTACTAATTTTTCCCTTCTATTAATACAGTATCCTCACTCTCTTTATAATCACACTTACCTGCCTATTCGTTTCCTTTCCTTTCTAAATTTCTTAGTCAATTCTAACTTTTTTTCTTAGTTTTTTTTTCTTAGTTTTTTCTCTCTTAAATTCTTATCTTAGTTTTTTAGCCGCCACTGCCTTCCAGGCATATTTTTTTCGATTTTTTTTCTCGGCCGTTTTTTCCTAAAAAGAATTTTTCAAAACTCGGCCTGGCCTTTAGGCCGGCCGAGGCGAATTTTTTTTTTAAATTTTTCTTTTTTCATTTTGAAAATCGCCTCCAGCGGGGCCTATTTTTCATTGATTTTTCCCCGATTTTCGGGATTTTTTCCGAAATTTTCTATGATTTTTCGAATTTTTTAGGAATTTGCTAGTTTTTTGAAATTTCTCCCCTACCCTACCTACCTAACCCTAACCCCTAGCCCTAACCCTAGACCCTAGCCCATACCCAAGCTCTATGCGGATACCCTGGCGATGAGCGGACATCCTGGCGCTCACTTTCGATTTTTTCTAATCATTTTTTTCTCTTAATCAGCCAATATCTATTGGCTTCTATTGTTTTTCTTAGTTTTTCTAAAATTCTTAGTTGTTTTTCTATTTTTTAATCTCTTCCCCCCAAGGGCCCTAGAAACCCTATACCTAAGCCCCTACTAATTTTTCCCTTCTATTAATACAGTATCCTCACTCTCTTTATAATCACACTTACCTGCCTATTCGTTTCCTTTCCTTTCTAAATTTCTTAGTCAATTCTAACTTTTTTTCTTAGTTTTTTTTTCTTAGTTTTTTCTCTCTTAAATTCTTATCTTAGTTTTTTAGCCGCCACTGCCTTCCAGGCATATTTTTTTCGATTTTTTTTCTCGGCCGTTTTTTCCTAAAAAGAATTTTTCAAAACTCGGCCTGGCCTTTAGGCCGGCCGAGGCGAATTTTTTTTTTAAATTTTTCTTTTTTCATTTTGAAAATCGCCTCCAGCGGGGCCTATTTTTCATTGATTTTTCCCCGATTTTCGGGATTTTTTCCGAAATTTTCTATGATTTTTCGAATTTTTTAGGAATTTGCTAGTTTTTTGAAATTTCTCCCCTACCCTACCTACCTAACCCTAACCCCTAGCCCTAACCCTAGACCCTAGCCCATACCCAAGCTCTATGCGGATACCCTGGCGATGAGCGGACATCCTGGCGCTCACTTTCGATTTTTTCTAATCATTTTTTTCTCTTAATCAGCCAATATCTATTGGCTTCTATTGTTTTTCTTAGTTTTTCTAAAATTCTTAGTTGTTTTTCTATTTTTTAATCTCTTCCCCCCAAGGGCCCTAGAAACCCTATACCTAAGCCCCTACTAATTTTTCTCTTCTAATAATACAGTATCCTCCTCTCTTTCTAATCACACTTACCTGCCTATTCGCCTCCTTTCTTTTCTAAATTTCTTAGTTTATTCTAACTTTTTTTTCTTATATATTTTTCTTAGTTTTTTTCTCTCATTTTTAGATTCTTTTCTTAGTTTTTCGGCCTCTGCCTTCCAGGCATTTTTTTTCGATTTTTTTCGGGCCGATTTTTTTTTAAAAGAATTTTTCAAAACTCGGCCACGCCTTTAGGCTGGACGAGGCGAATTTTTTTGGGAATTTTTCATTTTTCATTTTGAAAATCGCTTCCAGCGAGGCCAATTTTTCATTGATTTTCCCCGATTTTCGGGATTTTTCTCAGTTTTTTCTATGATTTTTCGAATTTTTTAGGAATTTTCTAGTTTTTTGAAATTTTCCCCCCTACCCTACCTACCTAACCCTAACCCCTAGCCCTAACCCTAGACCCTAGCCCATACCCAAGCTCTATGCGGATACCCTGGCTTGAGGCGGACATCCTGGCGCTGTCTGAAATTTTTTTTTCTCTTTTTCTCTCATCAGCCGATACATAATGGCTTCTATTGTTTTTCTTATTAGTTTTTCAAAATTTCTTATTTTTTTAATCTCTTCCCCAAGGGCCCTAGAAACCCTATACCTAAGCCCCTACTAATTTTTCTCTTCTAATAATACAGTATCCTCCTCTCTTTCTAATCACACTTACCTGCCTATTCGCCTCCTTTCTTTTCTAAATTTCTTAGTTTATTCTAACTTTTTTTTCTTATATATTTTTCTTAGTTTTTTTCTCTCATTTTTAGATTCTTTTCTTAGTTTTTCGGCCTCTGCCTTCCAGGCATTTTTTTTCGATTTTTTTCGGGCCGATTTTTTTTTAAAAGAATTTTTCAAAACTCGGCCACGCCTTTAGGCTGGACGAGGCGAATTTTTTTGGGAATTTTTCATTTTTCATTTTGAAAATCGCTTCCAGCGAGGCCAATTTTTCATTGATTTTCCCCGATTTTCGGGATTTTTCTCAGTTTTTTCTATGATTTTTCGAATTTTTTAGGAATTTTCTAGTTTTTTGAAATTTTCCCCCCTACCCTACCTACCTAACCCTAACCCCTAGCCCTAACCCTAGACCCTAGCCCATACCCAAGCTCTATGCGGATACCCTGGCTTGAGGCGGACATCCTGGCGCTGTCTGAAATTTTTTTTTCTCTTTTTCTCTCATCAGCCGATACATAATGGCTTCTATTGTTTTTCTTATTAGTTTTTCAAAATTTCTTATTTTTTTAATCTCTTCCCCAAGGGCCCTAGAAACCCTATACCTAAGCCCCTACTAATTTTTCTCTTCTAATAATACAGTATCCTCCTCTCTTTCTAATCACACTTACCTGCCTATTCGCCTCCTTTCTTTTCTAAATTTCTTAGTTTATTCTAACTTTTTTTTCTTATATATTTTTCTTAGTTTTTTTCTCTCATTTTTAGATTCTTTTCTTAGTTTTTCGGCCTCTGCCTTCCAGGCATTTTTTTTCGATTTTTTTCGGGCCGATTTTTTTTTAAAAGAATTTTTCAAAACTCGGCCACGCCTTTAGGCTGGACGAGGCGAATTTTTTTGGGAATTTTTCATTTTTCATTTTGAAAATCGCTTCCAGCGAGGCCAATTTTTCATTGATTTTCCCCGATTTTCGGGATTTTTCTCAGTTTTTTCTATGATTTTTCGAATTTTTTAGGAATTTTCTAGTTTTTTGAAATTTTCCCCCCTACCCTACCTACCTAACCCTAACCCCTAGCCCTAACCCTAGACCCTAGCCCATACCCAAGCTCTATGCGGATACCCTGGCTTGAGGCGGACATCCTGGCGCTGTCTGAAATTTTTTTTTCTCTTTTTCTCTCATCAGCCGATACATAATGGCTTCTATTGTTTTTCTTATTAGTTTTTCAAAATTTCTTATTTTTTTAATCTCTTCCCCAAGGGCCCTAGAAACCCTATACCTAAGCCCCTACTAATTTTTCTCTTCTAATAATACAGTATCCTCCTCTCTTTCTAATCACACTTACCTGCCTATTCGCCTCCTTTCTTTTCTAAATTTCTTAGTTTATTCTAACTTTTTTTTCTTATATATTTTTCTTAGTTTTTTTCTCTCATTTTTAGATTCTTTTCTTAGTTTTTCGGCCTCTGCCTTCCAGGCATTTTTTTTCGATTTTTTTCGGGCCGATTTTTTTTTAAAAGAATTTTTCAAAACTCGGCCACGCCTTTAGGCTGGACGAGGCGAATTTTTTTGGGAATTTTTCATTTTTCATTTTGAAAATCGCTTCCAGCGAGGCCAATTTTTCATTGATTTTCCCCGATTTTCGGGATTTTTCTCAGTTTTTTCTATGATTTTTCGAATTTTTTAGGAATTTTCTAGTTTTTTGAAATTTTCCCCCCTACCCTACCTACCTAACCCTAACCCCTAGCCCTAACCCTAGACCCTAGCCCATACCCAAGCTCTATGCGGATACCCTGGCTTGAGGCGGACATCCTGGCGCTGTCTGAAATTTTTTTTTCTCTTTTTCTCTCATCAGCCGATACATAATGGCTTCTATTGTTTTTCTTATTAGTTTTTCAAAATTTCTTATTTTTTTAATCTCTTCCCCAAGGGCCCTAGAAACCCTATACCTAAGCCCCTACTAATTTTTCTCTTCTAATAATACAGTATCCTCCTCTCTTTCTAATCACACTTACCTGCCTATTCGCCTCCTTTCTTTTCTAAATTTCTTAGTTTATTCTAACTTTTTTTTCTTATATATTTTTCTTAGTTTTTTTCTCTCATTTTTAGATTCTTTTCTTAGTTTTTCGGCCTCTGCCTTCCAGGCATTTTTTTTCGATTTTTTTCGGGCCGATTTTTTTTTAAAAGAATTTTTCAAAACTCGGCCACGCCTTTAGGCTGGACGAGGCGAATTTTTTTGGGAATTTTTCATTTTTCATTTTGAAAATCGCTTCCAGCGAGGCCAATTTTTCATTGATTTTCCCCGATTTTCGGGATTTTTCTCAGTTTTTTCTATGATTTTTCGAATTTTTTAGGAATTTTCTAGTTTTTTGAAATTTTCCCCCCTACCCTACCTACCTAACCCTAACCCCTAGCCCTAACCCTAGACCCTAGCCCATACCCAAGCTCTATGCGGATACCCTGGCTTGAGGCGGACATCCTGGCGCTGTCTGAAATTTTTTTTTCTCTTTTTCTCTCATCAGCCGATACATAATGGCTTCTATTGTTTTTCTTATTAGTTTTTCAAAATTTCTTATTTTTTTAATCTCTTCCCCAAGGGCCCTAGAAACCCTATACCTAAGCCCCTACTAATTTTTCTCTTCTAATAATACAGTATCCTCCTCTCTTTCTAATCACACTTACCTGCCTATTCGCCTCCTTTCTTTTCTAAATTTCTTAGTTTATTCTAACTTTTTTTTCTTATATATTTTTCTTAGTTTTTTTCTCTCATTTTTAGATTCTTTTCTTAGTTTTTCGGCCTCTGCCTTCCAGGCATTTTTTTTCGATTTTTTTCGGGCCGATTTTTTTTTAAAAGAATTTTTCAAAACTCGGCCACGCCTTTAGGCTGGACGAGGCGAATTTTTTTGGGAATTTTTCATTTTTCATTTTGAAAATCGCTTCCAGCGAGGCCAATTTTTCATTGATTTTCCCCGATTTTCGGGATTTTTCTCAGTTTTTTCTATGATTTTTCGAATTTTTTAGGAATTTTCTAGTTTTTTGAAATTTTCCCCCCTACCCTACCTACCTAACCCTAACCCCTAGCCCTAACCCTAGACCCTAGCCCATACCCAAGCTCTATGCGGATACCCTGGCTTGAGGCGGACATCCTGGCGCTGTCTGAAATTTTTTTTTCTCTTTTTCTCTCATCAGCCGATACATAATGGCTTCTATTGTTTTTCTTATTAGTTTTTCAAAATTTCTTATTTTTTTAATCTCTTCCCCAAGGGCCCTAGAAACCCTATACCTAAGCCCCTACTAATTTTTCTCTTCTAATAATACAGTATCCTCCTCTCTTTCTAATCACACTTACCTGCCTATTCGCCTCCTTTCTTTTCTAAATTTCTTAGTTTATTCTAACTTTTTTTTCTTATATATTTTTCTTAGTTTTTTTCTCTCATTTTTAGATTCTTTTCTTAGTTTTTCGGCCTCTGCCTTCCAGGCATTTTTTTTCGATTTTTTTCGGGCCGATTTTTTTTTAAAAGAATTTTTCAAAACTCGGCCACGCCTTTAGGCTGGACGAGGCGAATTTTTTTGGGAATTTTTCATTTTTCATTTTGAAAATCGCTTCCAGCGAGGCCAATTTTTCATTGATTTTCCCCGATTTTCGGGATTTTTCTCAGTTTTTTCTATGATTTTTCGAATTTTTTAGGAATTTTCTAGTTTTTTGAAATTTTCCCCCCTACCCTACCTACCTAACCCTAACCCCTAGCCCTAACCCTAGACCCTAGCCCATACCCAAGCTCTATGCGGATACCCTGGCTTGAGGCGGACATCCTGGCGCTGTCTGAAATTTTTTTTTCTCTTTTTCTCTCATCAGCCGATACATAATGGCTTCTATTGTTTTTCTTATTAGTTTTTCAAAATTTCTTATTTTTTTAATCTCTTCCCCAAGGGCCCTAGAAACCCTATACCTAAGCCCCTACTAATTTTTCTCTTCTAATAATACAGTATCCTCCTCTCTTTCTAATCACACTTACCTGCCTATTCGCCTCCTTTCTTTTCTAAATTTCTTAGTTTATTCTAACTTTTTTTTCTTATATATTTTTCTTAGTTTTTTTCTCTCATTTTTAGATTCTTTTCTTAGTTTTTCGGCCTCTGCCTTCCAGGCATTTTTTTTCGATTTTTTTCGGGCCGATTTTTTTTTAAAAGAATTTTTCAAAACTCGGCCACGCCTTTAGGCTGGACGAGGCGAATTTTTTTGGGAATTTTTCATTTTTCATTTTGAAAATCGCTTCCAGCGAGGCCAATTTTTCATTGATTTTCCCCGATTTTCGGGATTTTTCTCAGTTTTTTCTATGATTTTTCGAATTTTTTAGGAATTTTCTAGTTTTTTGAAATTTTCCCCCCTACCCTACCTACCTAACCCTAACCCCTAGCCCTAACCCTAGACCCTAGCCCATACCCAAGCTCTATGCGGATACCCTGGCTTGAGGCGGACATCCTGGCGCTGTCTGAAATTTTTTTTTCTCTTTTTCTCTCATCAGCCGATACATAATGGCTTCTATTGTTTTTCTTATTAGTTTTTCAAAATTTCTTATTTTTTTAATCTCTTCCCCAAGGGCCCTAGAAACCCTATACCTAAGCCCCTACTAATTTTTCTCTTCTAATAATACAGTATCCTCCTCTCTTTCTAATCACACTTACCTGCCTATTCGCCTCCTTTCTTTTCTAAATTTCTTAGTTTATTCTAACTTTTTTTTCTTATATATTTTTCTTAGTTTTTTTCTCTCATTTTTAGATTCTTTTCTTAGTTTTTCGGCCTCTGCCTTCCAGGCATTTTTTTTCGATTTTTTTCGGGCCGATTTTTTTTTAAAAGAATTTTTCAAAACTCGGCCACGCCTTTAGGCTGGACGAGGCGAATTTTTTTGGGAATTTTTCATTTTTCATTTTGAAAATCGCTTCCAGCGAGGCCAATTTTTCATTGATTTTCCCCGATTTTCGGGATTTTTCTCAGTTTTTTCTATGATTTTTCGAATTTTTTAGGAATTTTCTAGTTTTTTGAAATTTTCCCCCCTACCCTACCTACCTAACCCTAACCCCTAGCCCTAACCCTAGACCCTAGCCCATACCCAAGCTCTATGCGGATACCCTGGCTTGAGGCGGACATCCTGGCGCTGTCTGAAATTTTTTTTTCTCTTTTTCTCTCATCAGCCGATACATAATGGCTTCTATTGTTTTTCTTATTAGTTTTTCAAAATTTCTTATTTTTTTAATCTCTTCCCCAAGGGCCCTAGAAACCCTATACCTAAGCCCCTACTAATTTTTCTCTTCTAATAATACAGTATCCTCCTCTCTTTCTAATCACACTTACCTGCCTATTCGCCTCCTTTCTTTTCTAAATTTCTTAGTTTATTCTAACTTTTTTTTCTTATATATTTTTCTTAGTTTTTTTCTCTCATTTTTAGATTCTTTTCTTAGTTTTTCGGCCTCTGCCTTCCAGGCATTTTTTTTCGATTTTTTTCGGGCCGATTTTTTTTTAAAAGAATTTTTCAAAACTCGGCCACGCCTTTAGGCTGGACGAGGCGAATTTTTTTGGGAATTTTTCATTTTTCATTTTGAAAATCGCTTCCAGCGAGGCCAATTTTTCATTGATTTTCCCCGATTTTCGGGATTTTTCTCAGTTTTTTCTATGATTTTTCGAATTTTTTAGGAATTTTCTAGTTTTTTGAAATTTTCCCCCCTACCCTACCTACCTAACCCTAACCCCTAGCCCTAACCCTAGACCCTAGCCCATACCCAAGCTCTATGCGGATACCCTGGCTTGAGGCGGACATCCTGGCGCTGTCTGAAATTTTTTTTTCTCTTTTTCTCTCATCAGCCGATACATAATGGCTTCTATTGTTTTTCTTATTAGTTTTTCAAAATTTCTTATTTTTTTAATCTCTTCCCCAAGGGCCCTAGAAACCCTATACCTAAGCCCCTACTAATTTTTCTCTTCTAATAATACAGTATCCTCCTCTCTTTCTAATCACACTTACCTGCCTATTCGCCTCCTTTCTTTTCTAAATTTCTTAGTTTATTCTAACTTTTTTTTCTTATATATTTTTCTTAGTTTTTTTCTCTCATTTTTAGATTCTTTTCTTAGTTTTTCGGCCTCTGCCTTCCAGGCATTTTTTTTCGATTTTTTTCGGGCCGATTTTTTTTTAAAAGAATTTTTCAAAACTCGGCCACGCCTTTAGGCTGGACGAGGCGAATTTTTTTGGGAATTTTTCATTTTTCATTTTGAAAATCGCTTCCAGCGAGGCCAATTTTTCATTGATTTTCCCCGATTTTCGGGATTTTTCTCAGTTTTTTCTATGATTTTTCGAATTTTTTAGGAATTTTCTAGTTTTTTGAAATTTTCCCCCCTACCCTACCTACCTAACCCTAACCCCTAGCCCTAACCCTAGACCCTAGCCCATACCCAAGCTCTATGCGGATACCCTGGCTTGAGGCGGACATCCTGGCGCTGTCTGAAATTTTTTTTTCTCTTTTTCTCTCATCAGCCGATACATAATGGCTTCTATTGTTTTTCTTATTAGTTTTTCAAAATTTCTTATTTTTTTAATCTCTTCCCCAAGGGCCCTAGAAACCCTATACCTAAGCCCCTACTAATTTTTCTCTTCTAATAATACAGTATCCTCCTCTCTTTCTAATCACACTTACCTGCCTATTCGCCTCCTTTCTTTTCTAAATTTCTTAGTTTATTCTAACTTTTTTTTCTTATATATTTTTCTTAGTTTTTTTCTCTCATTTTTAGATTCTTTTCTTAGTTTTTCGGCCTCTGCCTTCCAGGCATTTTTTTTCGATTTTTTTCGGGCCGATTTTTTTTTAAAAGAATTTTTCAAAACTCGGCCACGCCTTTAGGCTGGACGAGGCGAATTTTTTTGGGAATTTTTCATTTTTCATTTTGAAAATCGCTTCCAGCGAGGCCAATTTTTCATTGATTTTCCCCGATTTTCGGGATTTTTCTCAGTTTTTTCTATGATTTTTCGAATTTTTTAGGAATTTTCTAGTTTTTTGAAATTTTCCCCCCTACCCTACCTACCTAACCCTAACCCCTAGCCCTAACCCTAGACCCTAGCCCATACCCAAGCTCTATGCGGATACCCTGGCTTGAGGCGGACATCCTGGCGCTGTCTGAAATTTTTTTTTCTCTTTTTCTCTCATCAGCCGATACATAATGGCTTCTATTGTTTTTCTTATTAGTTTTTCAAAATTTCTTATTTTTTTAATCTCTTCCCCAAGGGCCCTAGAAACCCTATACCTAAGCCCCTACTAATTTTTCTCTTCTAATAATACAGTATCCTCCTCTCTTTCTAATCACACTTACCTGCCTATTCGCCTCCTTTCTTTTCTAAATTTCTTAGTTTATTCTAACTTTTTTTTCTTATATATTTTTCTTAGTTTTTTTCTCTCATTTTTAGATTCTTTTCTTAGTTTTTCGGCCTCTGCCTTCCAGGCATTTTTTTTCGATTTTTTTCGGGCCGATTTTTTTTTAAAAGAATTTTTCAAAACTCGGCCACGCCTTTAGGCTGGACGAGGCGAATTTTTTTGGGAATTTTTCATTTTTCATTTTGAAAATCGCTTCCAGCGAGGCCAATTTTTCATTGATTTTCCCCGATTTTCGGGATTTTTCTCAGTTTTTTCTATGATTTTTCGAATTTTTTAGGAATTTTCTAGTTTTTTGAAATTTTCCCCCCTACCCTACCTACCTAACCCTAACCCCTAGCCCTAACCCTAGACCCTAGCCCATACCCAAGCTCTATGCGGATACCCTGGCTTGAGGCGGACATCCTGGCGCTGTCTGAAATTTTTTTTTCTCTTTTTCTCTCATCAGCCGATACATAATGGCTTCTATTGTTTTTCTTATTAGTTTTTCAAAATTTCTTATTTTTTTAATCTCTTCCCCAAGGGCCCTAGAAACCCTATACCTAAGCCCCTACTAATTTTTCTCTTCTAATAATACAGTATCCTCCTCTCTTTCTAATCACACTTACCTGCCTATTCGCCTCCTTTCTTTTCTAAATTTCTTAGTTTATTCTAACTTTTTTTTCTTATATATTTTTCTTAGTTTTTTTCTCTCATTTTTAGATTCTTTTCTTAGTTTTTCGGCCTCTGCCTTCCAGGCATTTTTTTTCGATTTTTTTCGGGCCGATTTTTTTTTAAAAGAATTTTTCAAAACTCGGCCACGCCTTTAGGCTGGACGAGGCGAATTTTTTTGGGAATTTTTCATTTTTCATTTTGAAAATCGCTTCCAGCGAGGCCAATTTTTCATTGATTTTCCCCGATTTTCGGGATTTTTCTCAGTTTTTTCTATGATTTTTCGAATTTTTTAGGAATTTTCTAGTTTTTTGAAATTTTCCCCCCTACCCTACCTACCTAACCCTAACCCCTAGCCCTAACCCTAGACCCTAGCCCATACCCAAGCTCTATGCGGATACCCTGGCTTGAGGCGGACATCCTGGCGCTGTCTGAAATTTTTTTTTCTCTTTTTCTCTCATCAGCCGATACATAATGGCTTCTATTGTTTTTCTTATTAGTTTTTCAAAATTTCTTATTTTTTTAATCTCTTCCCCAAGGGCCCTAGAAACCCTATACCTAAGCCCCTACTAATTTTTCTCTTCTAATAATACAGTATCCTCCTCTCTTTCTAATCACACTTACCTGCCTATTCGCCTCCTTTCTTTTCTAAATTTCTTAGTTTATTCTAACTTTTTTTTCTTATATATTTTTCTTAGTTTTTTTCTCTCATTTTTAGATTCTTTTCTTAGTTTTTCGGCCTCTGCCTTCCAGGCATTTTTTTTCGATTTTTTTCGGGCCGATTTTTTTTAAAAGAATTTTTCAAAACTCGGCCACGCCTTTAGGCTGGACGAGGCGAATTTTTTTGGGAATTTTTCATTTTTCATTTTGAAAATCGCTTCCAGCGAGGCCAATTTTTCATTGATTTTCCCCGATTTTCGGGATTTTTCTCAGTTTTTTCTATGATTTTCGAATTTTTTAGGAATTTTCTAGTTTTTTGAAATTTTCCCCCCTACCCTACCTACCTAACCCTAACCCCTAGCCCTAACCCTAGACCCTAGCCCATACCCAAGCTCTATGCGGATACCCTGGCTTGAGGCGGACATCCTGGCGCTGTCTGAAATTTTTTTTTCTCTTTTTCTCTCATCAGCCGATACATAATGGCTTCTATTGTTTTTCTTATTAGTTTTTCAAAATTTCTTATTTTTTTAATCTCTTCCCCAAGGGCCCTAGAAACCCTATACCTAAGCCCCTACTAATTTTTCTCTTCTAATAATACAGTATCCTCCTCTCTTTCTAATCACACTTACCTGCCTATTCGCCTCCTTTCTTTTCTAAATTTCTTAGTTTATTCTAACTTTTTTTTCTTATATATTTTTCTTAGTTTTTTTCTCTCATTTTTAGATTCTTTTCTTAGTTTTTCGGCCTCTGCCTTCCAGGCATTTTTTTTCGATTTTTTTCGGGCCGATTTTTTTTTAAAAGAATTTTTCAAAACTCGGCCACGCCTTTAGGCTGGACGAGGCGAATTTTTTTGGGAATTTTTCATTTTTCATTTTGAAAATCGCTTCCAGCGAGGCCAATTTTTCATTGATTTTCCCCGATTTTCGGGATTTTTCTCAGTTTTTTCTATGATTTTTCGAATTTTTTAGGAATTTTCTAGTTTTTTGAAATTTTCCCCCCTACCCTACCTACCTAACCCTAACCCCTAGCCCTAACCCTAGACCCTAGCCCATACCCAAGCTCTATGCGGATACCCTGGCTTGAGGCGGACATCCTGGCGCTGTCTGAAATTTTTTTTTCTCTTTTTCTCTCATCAGCCGATACATAATGGCTTCTATTGTTTTTCTTATTAGTTTTTCAAAATTTCTTATTTTTTTAATCTCTTCCCCAAGGGCCCTAGAAACCCTATACCTAAGCCCCTACTAATTTTTCTCTTCTAATAATACAGTATCCTCCTCTCTTTCTAATCACACTTACCTGCCTATTCGCCTCCTTTCTTTTCTAAATTTCTTAGTTTATTCTAACTTTTTTTTCTTATATATTTTTCTTAGTTTTTTTCTCTCATTTTTAGATTCTTTTCTTAGTTTTTCGGCCTCTGCCTTCCAGGCATTTTTTTTCGATTTTTTCGGGCCGATTTTTTTTAAAAGAATTTTTCAAAACTCGGCCACGCCTTTAGGCTGGACGAGGCGAATTTTTTTGGGAATTTTTCATTTTTCATTTTGAAAATCGCTTCCAGCGAGG
>JAQSEB010000273.1:0-18915 GCA_030063045.1 Pratylenchus scribneri
ATGGGAAACGATAGAGCCAAGAGGTGTTCGATTGTGCACCGATTAGGACGATACGATGGGATATGATGATTCGAGAGTAGGATTGGATACGATGATATGATGTGATCTCTGTATCTCAATCTCTCTTTATCAGTCTTTATGCCAGATTTGTCTGTTTCTCTATGCCTTTATCTCTTCAATACAATCACTCTATGCCCGTAACTCTGTACTTAAATCTCTCTCTCTCTCTCTCTCCATGTATTTATCTCTTCCGTGCATTATCTCATTCCTCTAGGTACTATAATAATCATCAAACAAGAATCAACCAATCAATGATCAATCGATATTCAATCAATGATCAATCAATTTCAATCAAACATTTCACCCTAAGAATCGAATCTTTTACCCCTATATGCAATATTTTCACCCAAAAGATTTCTAAAACTCACTCAGAAATCCTAAATTTCATCCCGGCAAGCAAAATAATTCACCCTTTAACAAAAACATTCAAATCTTATCAAATATTCCCTAGCCACTCAGAATAATCACCTTGACCATTCAAAATTCCTTATCCGCTCTAAATAATCCCTCAATATCACTCAGATAATTTCAGATCACTCAAAATAATCCTCACAATCACTCAAAATAATCCTCACAATCACTCAAAATAATCCCCAAACTTCTCAAATAATCCCCAGATCGCTCAAAATAATCTCACAATCACTCAATATAATCCCCAACCTTCTCAAATAATTCCCAGATCACTCAAAATAATCCTCACGATCGCTCAAAATAATCCCCACCTTCTCAAATAATCCCCAGATCACTTAAAATAATCCCCACCTTCTCAAATAATCCCCAGATCACTCAAATAATACTCACAATCACTCAATATAATCCCCAACCTTCTCAAATAATCCCCATATCGCTCAAAATAATCCTCACAATCACTCAAAATAATCCCCAACCTTCTCAAATAATCCCCATATCGCTCAAAATAATCCTCACGATCACTCAAAATAATCCCCACCTTCTCAAATAATTCCCAGATCGCTCAAAATAATCCTCACAATCACTCAAAATAATCCCCACCTTCTCAAATAATCCCCCGATCACTTAAAATAATACTCACAATCACTCAAAATAATCCCAACCTTCTCAAATAATCCCCAGATCGCTCAAAATAATCCTCACAATCACTCAATATAATCCCCAACCTTCTCAAATAATCCCCATATCGCTCAAAATAATCCTCACAATCACTCAAAATAATCATCACCTTCTCAAATAATCCCAGATCATTCAAAATAATCCTCACGATCACTCAAAATAATCCCCACCTTCTCAAATAATCCCCAGATCACTTAAAATAATCCATATCAACAAATATATTTAGATTCATTATAAGAGGGAAAGAGAGAGGGAGATAGATGGAGTGCGAGAGAGAGAGAGAGAATTATTATTAGACGTCTTTCTGACATTATAATATATTAATTTCCACGGAAAATAAGAAATGTATTTTTGAGAAATCCTTAGATAGTCTTTGTAAATTCATTTTGAGAATTAAATTTGTAGTAACCATAATACAATGATCCATAAAATAGATACATATTTAGTAGGTTATTGGTTCGTGGTATTAAAAATTTTCACGGCGTAATGGAGCTAGAAGAGGTTCTAATGATTTCAATCCATCTTTTGTTTCTAGAATTTCTCTAATGATATCAAGACGATGTTTATAACGTATGGAATGATAGAGATCTCCGAATCGATCTAATGATTTTTCTTCTTTTTCTGTATAGGTGTAATCCCCTTTAAGCATTTTTTTAATCAACCCATGGAGTTTTTTAATCTGTTCGTCCGATGCATTTACAATTATTCTCTTACGCCTTCTTAGATCGTTATCGGCAATGATATTTAGATAAAAATCTAAATTTTCCCTCCTTCTCATCTGTTCATTTTTTATATTATCATTATGATTTAAATGACAATTACACTTTTGATTTCTTTTCCTTTCCAATTCCTTAAACCATTTTTTATTTGTTTCTCTCGCTTTTCTTGGTTCTCCTAGTCGTTTCCATTCTTTTAAGAATTCTTGATTTTCATTCGGATCATTCACATATAAGGGCGTCTTGATTTTTTGAAATACACCTCTACCCTCTTGTATATGTTTCTTTTCCTGTTCATCATACCATTTTCTATCTTTTTCTGCCTGCTCTCTTGATTCTTGCAGTCGATTCCATTCCTTCAGAAATTGTTGATATTCTTCTTCATCAATATCCTCTTCATCTACGATATTTTCATCTTCTTCCTCCATGGGGAGACCAGGTCTACGTGAAAAAAGTATACTTCCTGAACCATATTGTCGACTTTTCAAATCTTCATCATCCCATATCCATTCGTCTTCATTTTCTTCTACTTTGGGATAATTCGATCGATCAAATTTTTTATTGTTTCCTTCGATTAATTTTCTATCAATTTCAGCAATATTAACATTTGCCGGTCTGGATTCCTTTCTATGTACAAGCCTACCCAATCTATTAACATGATCTCTGATTTTATAATCCTTTTCTTCTATTGGTATCATCCTATCGTCTCTAATTAATTTTATTTGCTTTTCCTCCTCTTCAATCTGAGCATCTATCGGTTCTATCAATGGATCATTTTGAATGCCCAATTCATCTACATCTATCAATCTTCTCTTATTCATTTTATTTCCACCATTTGAATAGACAGCCAGATATTCATTTGGGAAAATATCCGTAGTTAATTTTAATAATTTATTACCCCTTGGATGGTTATTAATCACCAGATAACCAAATATATTTTTTGTGGCATCTACATAGGATTCCATAAAATAGTTTAAATTACGTGGGAATAATTGGGTACCTAGTATTCGAATCTGTAATTCAGACGATGGACTATACAATAGGACAAGATAGTGGGCATTAGTTCTGGCAATGGTGAGTTGTCTGTTAAATAAATGTTGTGTAATAAAAACAACACTCATATTCCAATGATGACTACCCTGGGTGAATAGGATATCTAGGTACTTCGATTTAGTTTCAATCATTAAATCGTCAAAAATTACAAGTAGAGGTTTCGGTAATTCTTTTAACTTCTCTTCCGATGGAAGACCATAATGTGTTTCCATACCCCAGTTCTGGAATATTAAAACATCGTTATCATAGACACCATAGCAATATAGAATATGTTTCATGGGAGTATCGGTTAGGTCCTTGTGAGATCTTAAAAATTTCATGACCCATCGAGTTTTCCCCGATCCGCTCGCACCACCTACTAACATATTAAAAGGATGAATGAATTTGATAGAGTTTTCATCAATATTATCCTCCGTATTTTTTAATTTAATTTCCTTTTCGGGAATATTATACATAGTTGTTTGCCAAATTTTATTAAGGTTCATATTTCCATCATCATATTGATTTTCAGAATGAGTGGATTGTGGATGATTATGTTCTTTTGTAATTCTTATATTACTATTCTCTTTAATGGCCCGCCCACTGCAGCCCTTATTATAATCACTACAACGAAGATAATGTCTTGTTTGATTTCTATTAGATTTAAGGATATGATAGTGATAACCGTCTCTTTCGATTGCCATTGTATATTAATGATATTTATTTTGATAATCTAATATCTTTGATAATATTTATAATTGTTTTAAAAATTTAAGTGGTTCTAATAATAATGTGTAAAGTAATTGTAGTTTTGGGAATTGTAATAACTTTGATATTATTGGTGGCATTTTTAGTCTTAGGAGTAATTACGTCTGGATCAATGTATAGAGATAGATAATCTTTCATTGTAGTCTTGGCATTTTTATTCTCAGGGCTCATTACTTTGAGGTCATTGAATGAAGATGATAGATAATCTTTCATTGTAGTTTTCGCATTTTTATTATCACGACTCATTACATTGGGGTCATTGGATGGAGATGATAGATAATCTTTCTTTTGAGAAGTCACTTTTTTAGTCTTAAAAATCATCATTTTGGGATCACTGAATTCAGCGAGATAGTATTTCTTTGTATTATTCGCATTTTCAGTCCCAGAAATCTCTACTTTATGATCAATAGATGGATATGATAGATAATCTTTCTTTGTAGTGTTCACATTTTTATTTTCATTAGATAGTGGAATATTAGAGTCTATTTTCGATTTTCTTTTAATATCAATATTTCCAAATATGTCAGATAAAGTTTTAAATGGTGGAAGATTATTTTTTCCTTCAATGAATTTAGTTAAGATTTCTAAGGGAGAATGATTGTGTTCTTTTGTGATTCTTATTTTGTCATCCTCTTTAGTTGCACATCCACCACAACCTTTATAATAATTACTACATCGTAGATATCTTTTAGTCCTCTCACGGTTATAACCAAGGAAATGATAACGATAGCCGTCTTTTACGACAACCATTGTATATTTAATTTTTTCTAAATTATATTGGTTGATTTTATTTATAGTCTTGGATAGTATTGATTTAAATTTTATATCATTTACTTATATTTATAGCTATGCTCTATGTTTATACTACAAATCAAATGATTTTACGTCTTTAAAGAATTTTATTCTAATAGAAAAAATATAATATAAAATCAAAGAAAAAGAAATAATTTAATACTGAAAGAGTAGAAAGGGAAATTTATAGAAATAATAATTCTAATAGTTGCCTCTTTCATGGAAATGCTAACCCTTGGTTATGGTAGAATTGTCCTAGTGGGTATCTGGTCTATTATATATTAGTCGGATTTCCTCTCTAATTTAGATTCCTAAACATTCCAAAATCATTTTTAAAATATCCTAAAATTGTGGGCCTAAATTTTAGTCCCCTCTTTCTAAATAATATCCTCCAAAAATAGAAATTTATAAGGAAAATATAAAATAGTAGTGAAAAAAATATCGAATTATTAAGAAAAAAATAAAGAATGAGAAAAAATATGCCGTTCTGTATGTGTATATTAAATGGAAAAGATACATAATAATCTTGGCAAGATTTTATAAAGTTTTGTGGGCGTGGCCTAAATGATCTTCTATATAAGTGGGAGGTTTTCCTCCTTGAATTCCATTCCTGAACATTTACCAAAATCATTCTTAAAAATCCCAAAAAATTCCAATCCACAAAAATTCCCTTTTCCTCCCTCTCTCCGAAAAATAAAAATTAGTCCAAAAGTCATCCAAAATTTGGGCCTAAACTCTAAAATAACTCAAAATTCATACTAAAATTGGGCCTAAAATAACTCAAAATTCATCCTAAAATGGGGGCCAAAAGTCCCTGGGTTCAAAGGGAGCATCCCACATCGATTTCTCGATTTTGCCTTATTGACAGCCGGTTCCTTATTTGGGCTCTATTGACAGCCGGTGAGTCCGGGAGGGGGTGGGAAGGGTTCCTGGGACCAAGGGGAGCATCCCACATCGATTTCTCAATTTTGTCTTATTGACAGCCGGTCCCATATTTGGGCTCTATTGACAGCCGGTGGGTCCGGAAGGGGTGGGAAGGGTTCCCGGGGCCAAGGGGAGCATCCCACATCGATTTCTTGATTTTGCCTTATTGACAGCCGGTCCCATATTTGGGCTCTATTGACAGCCGGTGGGTCTGGGAGGGGGTGGGAAGGGTTCCTGGGGCCAGGGGGGAGCATCCCACATCGATTTCTCCATTTTGCCTTATTGACAGCCGGTCCCATATTTGGGCTCTATTGACAGCCGGTGGGTCCGGGAGGGGGTGGGAAGGGTTCCTGGGGCCAAGGGGAGTATCCCACATAGATTTCTCAATTTTGTCTTATTGACAGCCGGTCCCATATTTGGACCCTACTGACAGCCGAAGGGTCCGAGAGGGGGTGGGAAGGGTTCCCGGGGCCAAGGGGAGCATCCCACATCGATTTCTCGATTTTGCCTTATTGACAGCCGGTCCCATATTTGGGCCCTATTGTCCTTTTATGGAAATCGGCTCATGCCTTCCTTTTATGGAGTTGGTTAGACCCGTCATGAATCCATGTGCTCAAAATTTTAAAGTTTGACTTTATCTATGGGCCTGGTGTGAGGGCCTATCCATGGGGAAGGAGGGGGCCAAAAAGTTCGAGGTTACCCTTGGGCTTTATTGCCAGCCGGTCCCCCTCCTTCCATAGGTTTGGGCTTTATTGCCAGCTGGTAACCCCTTCCACCAAAGGGCTGTTAAAAAGTTCGAGGTTACCCTTGGGCTTTATTGCCAGCCGATTTAAAGTATTAGGTTATCTATGGGCTGGGCTGCCAGCCGGGAAAATTCTTAGCTAGGAACTACTGATGTGAAAAATATTTTAAAAATAATTAGATTATCTATTTGATAATATTATGGTTACGTAGATCAATCAAAATTATGTTATTTTTTATATAATTTCATTATTATAATGAAATACATTGAATTTTATCATTTGTTATTTTGGCAAGCCATTTTCAAATCAATTCCGTCCTTTCAAAAAGAACAAAAAAATATAAGTAGTCGAAGTTTTTAAAAATTGGAATAAATTATTTAAATATAACTATAATAGTTGTTTTAGAACACAAAATTAGTAAATGATTAAAATTTTTACAAATTATTTTAAACTCATAAAATTTTTTAACATCTGTGAGGATATTTTATTGCTATTTATATTAAATGTTCAAATTAGAGCGCCAGGCTTAAATATTCAAAATATTTGTAAAAAAAAATTATTTAATATAAAGCAACCAATCGTCATCGGCTTTATCGCCGCGTTTATTGATCTGACCATCCATCAATCCCAACCATCGCCACAACAACAAAATCAAACGCAGTGCACAAATTTTCTCATTTACTTAAAATTTAATTAGAAATTTGTCTTGAGAAATATTTTTTGATGTATGTTGTTGTGCGTTTTTTAATATTCTTCCTAAATATGATGAGAATTAATATTTTCCATTAATCCTTCATAATTTTATGGGTTGCATAATTTCCCATTTTGAATAACAAAGAAATGCTGAGCTTATTGTTTTGTGGATTTTGAACTATGGATGCAGCAAAGGCAGCCGTCGAGGGATTACCGATGTTAGGGGCACAGGAATTCATACATAAATGGCAAAGTTGGGGGAAAATAAATAGGGAAAATTTTTTAAGGAATATTATAAATTAATTTTTTAACCCATAAACAATTTTTGATATTTTTCTTTTT
Organism: Pratylenchus scribneri; assembly: GCA_030063045.1. Taxonomy (NCBI): domain Eukaryota; kingdom Metazoa; phylum Nematoda; class Chromadorea; order Rhabditida; family Pratylenchidae; genus Pratylenchus; species Pratylenchus scribneri. Next base: position 7,160 of record JAQSEB010000273.1, read on the forward strand.
TAAATGTTTGTTCCCTTTTATTTTTTGTATGAAAAAAGCCATCAAAAGAAAGAGACCAAAAAAATTTAAAATTCCTCACATCTAACCCATCATCATCATCAGCCAAGTAGAACATTCTTTTCCCGGCAACATCACAAGCCATAAATTTTATTGATGTCTCAATTGTTATAAATTCTCTTCACAAAGGTAATTTTGAAACAGGACTACACAGAAATTTCGTGGCTATAGTTAAGTGGATTTTAAATGATACTATAAAGATTATTATACAAATTTTTCTGCCTCCACGCAATATCTTCTAGCTGCACATCAATATGGCTCGACAATGGCGGCGGATATGCCAAAATTCCATAGATCGGTAAATAAATATTTTAATTTTTATAGTAAATTTTTTGGTCCGAATTTCCCTTTTAAATTAATTTTATAAATAATTATCCAGAAATTATATAAAATTATTGGAATAAATTTTATGAGTTTCAAAATTTAATTTTTTTTTGCAGAAGGATATGTTGGCAATTGTGTGCAATTACAATAACAACGAAGAGATGAATGGGGTTTTTTGGCATGCTTTTTTTCTTTGTTTTCATTGCAAATTTGCCATAGATTTTTATGAGGAAAAATTGTTTGATTTATAGAATCCACAATCCATATGGATAAGTGTTTACTGATCAGCTCACGCATTTTAGATTAACTAATTTTTTTAATTCAATTGGAAATTTAATTTTAATAAATTTTTGTATTTTTCGTGAAAAATTTCATTTAGAACAAATCAAAATATTTGAATGACTCAACCAGATTTTTGCCAGAATTGTGATGTTTTGTAGTAGGAGAACATTTTTAGGAATAGCTGCCTTTTGAAAAATTTCTGTTAGTAAAAAAATATATTTTGCTACCACCGTGAAAATTCTCAATCCCCACTCAGGAGATTTTCGGAAAATTAGAACCGAATAATTTTTGATCAGGGAAATATGGTATTATATATTTAAATGTTAAAATAAGGGCTGAAAGTCTAAACATTAAAAAATAATTTAACAAAATATAATATATTGAGGTTCCAGATTCTTAAGATTGATGTTTTTGAAATTTGTTTTCCCTTATATTATTTCCTTTAAATTTTTAAATAAAATTAACCAAAATATTTTATTGCTTCCATTTCCATATTTTTATCAACCAAAGAAACTTTTATTTAGTATTAGTTCTATTTAATTTGTTTAATTTATCGAAATTTATTCAATCTTTGTTTCGATCTTGTGGAAGGTGGAATGGAACCAAAATCATATTGAAGAAAAAAATTTTTAGTGTCCGGATCCATTGCTCTTATATTTGTTTTCCCATAATTTCTAAAATTTTTTAAAATAAAATGAAGGAAAAAAATCTATGGTTTACATTTTTATTACGAATGAATATTTTAATAAAAATTGCAATAAAAAAGTAATTAATTGTTCTCTTAAATTTATTATTGCTAAAATTATATTTAGAAAAAGTCTAAAAAGGAAAAAATTGAAAAAAATAAACTTGATAAAATTCCAGAAATTAAATTAATTAATTACTAATAAATATCATATTTTTTCAATTTTAAAAAAAAATTTTTTAAATTATATTTATTTAATTTCAAAGGAAAGAATTAATATGTCAGCGAAATTTTATATTGTAATTTATGTACTTTTTAATTAATAAACTATTTTTTTGTTATTCAAAAATGCCTTACGCAAATAGAAAATTTTTACAATTGTCAATGACACAATTTTACCCAGAATTTTTTTAGTCAAATTATTTATTAATTATTTTTATTCCGGAAAAAAATGATAAAATTTTTGTATTGGTGGCTAATAAATTAAATTTTCCAAAATTTGGAACTATAGTATTGGAAACAGGAATCGGCGCAGGAATTATGTCGAAATTCTGGAAATATTAATTTTAATAACATTAAAATATGTTTTTAATTTAGATTTTCTTCAACATTAAAGATTATTACATGAATATAGCTCTCTATAGAATAATGATTATCATTTCCATCGTTGACTCCGTCGAATTATTTTTTTTCCATTTTATTGAGGCTTAATTGTAATTTTTAATTCTTCTTTCAATTAAAAATAATGTTATTTTTTTATCCTTATATCAAAATCAAAATAAAAAAAATCAATTTGATTTAATTCAGAAATAATTAAACTTTTTATTCATAATTAATCTATTAATGGGAGTAAGTTTTCACCAGACGTTTAATCCATATTTGGGATCTTCAATCTTCCCCCCCCCCCAAAGAGGAATATAATTTGATTTCCTTTTCATAATTTTCATTTTTATTTTTTTTTTAAAATTGGTTAAATAATAGGATGACTTTCTCATATTTTATAGAAAATTGTTTATTTATCAAACATTTCTTTTAATAAAATTTTTAAACATTTTTTGATATTAAATATCAAAAAAAAAATTGATTTATTCTTTGCATATAATGTGAATATTTTTACTGAATAATTTGGCTTATTTTAACATTTTTCTATTAGTGGCTAATAAAATTAAATTTTCCAAAACCTGAAACTATAGTATAGGAAACAGAAATCGGCACAGGAATAATGCCAAAATTCTGATTCGGCTATATTTTGAAAAATTATTAAATTAAAAAAATATTATTAACATTAAAATATGTTATTAATTTAGATTTTTTTCCAATAAAATTATTAGATGAATATGTGCTATCAAATAATGATTTCATTTCCATCGTTGATCCAATTATTTTTTCCATTTTTTGGAGGCTTAATTATAATTTTTAATTCCTCTTTCAATTATTGATTTGAGAATATGAATAATAGAATTAAAAATATTTTGTTTATTTAAATTATTAATTTATTACATTTAAAGAAGTAATTTTTCCCAAATATTTTTGCATCTCATAAATTATTTTCTATAATTTGAAATTTAAGTTGTAATTTTTTGTTGAATTTTCACAAAATGCTTGATTCAACATGACCAAATTTGAATAAAAAATTTAAATTGAAATTTAAAAATAATGGAAAACAAATAAAAGAGTTATAGGTTCATTTGATAATATGGCGGCGAACTAAATTATTTAAAATAATTTTTTTCAAATTATTTTTGAATCTAATAAATTATTTTCTATAATTTGAAATTTAAGTTCTAATTTTTTTTTGAATTTTCATGAAATCTCAAAACTTAAGAGAGGAACAAAATTTTAATAAAAATTTAAATTTAAAAAATGACAAAAAAATAATCAAAGAAAAATATAAATTTATTGATAACTCGATGAAAAAAAGTTATTTTATTTCGGTATATTTTTGCAGATCTCATAAATTATTTTATAAAATTTAGAATATAAGTTCTAATTTTTTTGAACTTCACAAAATTTTCACACCACAACATATAAACAAAATTTGAATAAAAATTAAATTAAAGAATTTTAAAAGATTTCAATTTTTCTGCCTGTATATTCAATTTTCTGCTAATAAAAATTCCGAATTTTCCTTGCTTTTTCTCAAGATTATCTCTCCCTAATATGCTTAATATCTTCGTAAATTAAATAAATAATTAATTAATTATTTAGAAGTTTATATTTATAAATTAAACATAATTATGATTATTAAATAATGAAATGGAAAAATGAACCACTAAAATTACGATACTACAATTCCCGGCCATTACATTAACCTTAGATTCCTTAGCGGCCCAAACACTAACCCTACCATAGTTATTTCATTTGGCATTTCATAATCAATAATGAAATCATTTAAATGCAAATCAAAAATTTCAAAAAAAAAAATAGTCAAACAAATATTAAATTTCTCAAAATGAACTAATTTAATAAATATTTTGTGTAACTCATCGAATAATATCCTAGCGCCGGTATATATAATTAACTATTAATTTTTAAGAAATTTAACTTCCTTCTTCGAGCGTCGTGTAATTTTTGAATGTGGAAATTGCAAGCTTAAAACCAATTTTGCGGGGCAGGATTTGTATTTTTTTTATTTTGATTTGAACCAATTTTGTATTTTTTTCGCAAAAAAATATACAAATTAATTTTTCTCTTCATTAATATATAATTGCTCTTTTAACGAAAAATTTGTATAATCTCGACTTCTAGAAATTAAGCAAATTTAATTAAGAGAACTAATTTAATTATGCATTGTCAACGAAAATTCCGTTTTTCCGAATATTTTCGCCATCGATTTTATGGAATATTTTTTGATAATCAAAACTATTACAATCTTCTTCCCTTTTAAAGACATGAAAATTTTTGATTTTTCAAAATAATAGAAAATCAATATTTAATACTTAAATTAATAAATTCTGATAATTTAAAAAAAAAGCCAAAAATGTTTTAGGCTAACATGTTAGGCAGATTTGACGATTTAATGAAAATTCAATTATTAAGGCTTTATTTAAAAATTCCATAAAAGCATAAATTAAGTGAATTTAAAATAATTAAAAGTTTATTTTTAAATAGAAATATTTAAATTTCAATCCAATTCATGAACGCCCATTTCGTTTATGGAGGTGTGAAGACAAAGAAAAGTTGCAATTTTCGTGCAATCCAATTGCTGAATTAATTTTACAAGCACCATGAACCTCAATACCTTCATCCAGAATGACACCAAAAGCAATGAATAGTATTAATAATGGGGCTGAAAAGGCATGAGAATGAGATACATCCATTCGGCCCCTTCGAATGGACAAAGAAATTCCCTTTCAATATGGTCAATTGCAAATTGTGGAAAGTAGTAAAGATGGCAGTAACACATCACCATCATCTAATCAACAACAACAACCTTACATAATTCTTCTATGAGAAGCAAATTTCACTTTAATAAAAAATTAAAAAAAACAGCATGAAAAATAAAAACCATAAAAAATTATTAGACTCGAAATTTAAAAAAAATTCGAATTTGAAAAACGAAAAATTCATTGATATCGGAGAACAATTTAAAAATTAAAAATTCAAATTTTACTACCAAACTAAATAAAAATTCGATTATATTTCAAACAAATATGATTTTAAAAGATTTTATTACTTCCTTCATCAATCATAATTAAAATTTAGAATTCCAAATTAAGTTCTAAATAAATGTAAAACATACATAAAATTAATTCGCATAGAATCAAATATCCAATGGATTAGGACGAAATGTTAATGCTGAAAATATTAAATCGAAACAATTTATAGTGGCATTTAATTTGACATTAATTTATGATAAAATCATATAAAAAGCATTGGCAAATCTTGAAAAATATTGACCGAGTTATTTTCAAAACGTTCAAAAAATACAATTTTAATTAAATAATCTTTTGGTCATATTTTGCTTAAAATCGATATAATTGTAATTGGTATCATTTTGTAAATAATTTTATGACAAAAATGGGAATCTTTACGAATATTTACTAAATTATTTCGTGTCATTTCAGTTGTCGTACTAAAATTGTCATTAAACAATTAAATTTCAATTAAATTATGAAATTTATAAATTTAAATTTAGAATTAATAAATGTGAATCATAAATTGATATTTAATTGTATAATAAATTGAGTAAGCATTAAAAATATTTTATTTATTTAAAATTATTAATTTATTACATTTAAAGAAGAAATTTTTCACAAATATTTTCGCATCTCATAAATTATTTTCTATAATTTGAAATTTAAGTTCTAATTTTTTGTTGAATTTTCACAAATGCATGAATCAACACCATGGCCAAATTTATATAAAAAATAATATATAAAAAGATAAAAGAAGTATAAGTTCATTTGATAATGTGCCGAACAAAAATTTATAATTTTTCAAAATATTTTTGCATCACATAAATTATTTTATATAATTTGTAATTTAAGTTCTTTTGTTAAATTTACAGAAAATGCTAATTGAATTGAGAGGACAGAACAAAATTTTAATAAAAATTAAATTAAAAATAATGATAAAAAATTTGAAAAAATTATTTAATATAATCTTTTCATGAATATTTTTTGCATCTCATAAATTATCTTCTATAATTTGCCATTTAAGTTCTAATTTTTTGTTTAATTTTCATAAAATGTTTAGGTCGAGCCAACATTATGATAAAATTTAAATAAAAAATTAAATTTAAAAATAGATAAAAAAAAATAATGAAAAAATTAAATAAGTAAAGAATTAAAACATTTTATTAAATGATTTTAAAAATTAAAATTTTATTTAGTTTGCACATTAGTAAAATCTAATTTATTTTTTTGACTAATTTTTGCATCTCAAATTATTTTATAAAATTTGGAATTTAAGTTCTAATTTTAATTGTTTACAAAATGCGAGGAAGGCGAGCTCAAAATTTAAAAAAAAAATTAATTATAAAAAATAGTATAATTTTATTTAATAATGTGTCGAACAAAATTTTAAAAAATCAAAAAATATTTTTAAATGATTGAAAATTGATTTAAAATTACCCATTTAATTTGGGCAACTAATAAAATATTTCAAAATTTTATTAATATTAAATATTTTTAATTTAAATTTTCTTCAACTATAAATATTATTTCATGAATATTTGCTATCAAATAATGACTTTGTCATTTCCATTGTTGATTTCATCTAATTATTTGTTCATTTTTATGGAGGCTTAATTGCAATTTTTAATTGATTTTTCAATTACTGGTTGGAGAATGTTAGAAGACTATTTTTATTATTATTTTACACCTCATAAATAATTTTATATAATTTGGAATTACTAATTTTTTTGTTGAATTTTCAAATATGTCCAGATATAGATGAACGAAATTTTGATAAAAAAATTAACTAATATTATTTAATTTAAAAAGTAACTTTTCACACATATTTTGCTTCACATAAATAATTTTATATAATTTGAAATTTAATTCTAATTTTTTATTGAATTTCAATAAAAAGTTCACGAAACAATCTGAACGAAATGTGAATAAAAATTTATATTAAGAAATATATATTTATTTGATAATGGCGCAAAAAAAGTTATAAAATTTTATAAAATTTATAATATTTTTAAATGATTAAAATAAGAATTAAAATTATACATCAAATTTAAGAATCTCATAAATTATTTTTTTTTTATTTTTACAATAAAAAATTTTTTGATAGCTTTAAAAAGGAAATGAGCCTTCAATTAAATTTAAAAAACATAAAATTCATAAAAAAAATAATCAGAAAAAATAATAAAATTAATTATTAAAATGTTCGCCATTTTAAAGGTAATGTGTGAATGTGGATTGTTATTGTTAAACTCCTTTTGCATTGCCCTTTTCCTCGTTGCCTTGTTTTGGTATTGGATTGTTGATCTATTTGCCAAGAATAATCACGATTATAGAACGGAAGCAAAATTGGCTGGCTTAATTTTTGGTCTTTGTTTTATTTAGGCGGGCCCATTCTTCATGGTTTATTTGACACCGCACAGTGGAATTATTTTCCGTTCATATGCTTGTTAATTCGTTTTTTTGATAAAAATTAAAAATAAAAAAAAATAAGTTTGGATCTAATTTTAGTTTGTTAAATAATTTAGTTTATCACGAAGAATTTCCTCTATTATTTTTAATTACTTTCAAACTAATTTTCTCATTTTAATATCAAATTAATATTATTCTTCTATGAGATCCAAATTTCAGTTTATTAAAAAATTGCAAAAAACGATAATAAAGAGATGAATGTGGGTTTTTTGGCATGCTTTTTTTCTTTTTTTTCATTGTAAATTTGCCATACGATTTTTATGAGGAAAAATTGATTGATATATAGAATCCACAATCCACATGAATTGGTGATTAGAGCTCACATATTTTAAGGTGAACTAATTTTTTAATTCATTTGAAAAATTATTTTAATAAATTTTTGTATTTTTCGTGAAAAATTTCATATAGAAAGAATGAAAATATTTTGAATGCCTCAACCATATTTTTGCCAGAATTTTGAAGTTTTGTAGTAGGAGAAGATTTTTAGGAATAGCCGCCTTTTGAATTGAAAAATTTCTGTTAGAAAAAAATATTGTCACCACCTGAAAATTCTCAAGCCCACTCAAGAGATTTTCTGAAAATTAGAACCGAATATTTTTTGATCAGGGAAATATGTTATTATATATTTAAATCTTAAAATAAGGGGGCTGAAAGTCCAAACATTAAATAATAATTTAACAAAATATAATATTAATATATTGAGGTGCCAGATTCTTAAGATTGATGTTTTTGAAATTTGTTTTCCCTAATATTATTTCCTTTAAATTTTTAAATAAAATTAACCAAAATATTTTATTGGTTCCATTTCCATATTTTTCTCGGTGCTAGGTCGATTCCACAATAGATTTTTCATCATCAACCTCACATCCATATATATCATCCAGCCATTTTTCAATATGGTGCGACAACGGCAGGCGGATATGCACAAATTCCAGATTGTAAAAACAATTTTTGAGATTTAATTTAAAATATTTTGTTCCGGTTTCTCAAGGACAAAATTTCACTGTAAATGTCAAGATTAAAAAAAATAAATTGAGTCTAGTAATTCCAAATTTAAGGGTTTCTAGTTCATTTTTTTAAAGAAAATTTAAAATTTTTTTATATTTTTCCATAGCTTGCTCCACATCGTTTTTAATTATTTCCTTAAATTTTGATAAATTTTAAAGTAAAATTTTCCTAAAAATTTTATGGGTTTCATTTATAAATATCTTTTATCAAATAAAGGGAACCTTTGTTTTTTATTAAAAATTCATTTTTATTAAACATTTTTTGCATCTCATAAATTATTTTATAAAATCTAGAATATAATTCTAATTTTTTGTTGAATTTTATAAAATGGACCAGAACATCATTAATCGAAATTACGTGCCACTTATTTGTCTCCCAAAATCGACTTATTTTTGCACCAAATTTTTCCCTCTCCCAAAATCGACTTATTTTTGCACCAAATTTTCACCTCTCCCAAAATCGACTTGTTTTTGCACCAAATTGGGCGGAAATTTGAATTTTCACATTTACTTCCTCTTTTCTCTACTCAAATCTAATAACGTGCGGCTTAATTGTCCCTCAAAATGGGCTGAATTTACATCAAATTTTCCTCTACATCAAAAGGGGCTGAATTTTGCATCAAATTTTCCTTTACATCAAAAGGGGCTGAATTTTGCACCAAATCGGGGGAATTTGTTTTTCACGTTGTAATATGCTCCGAGCCCCTAACCCTAAGTCCCTAGCCCCTAAATCCCATGCCGACCATAACCCTAAGTCCCTAGCCCCTAACTAGACTTATCCGGCTTAATTCCCCTATATCCATCTTAATCCTCCTATAACCGGCTTAGTTCCGCGACTCTTTCAACCTTCCACTGGCCCGCCGGATATAATTTATAATTTAAGTACTAATTGTTGCATTTTTGACAAAATATTCTAAATATATATCAAAACAAAAATTGAATAAAAAATTAGAAAATAATGAAAAAAATAATTAAGTAAAGAAGTAAAACATTTTATTAAATGATTTTAAAAAATAAAATTTTATTTAGTTTTACACATTAGTAAAAAAATTATTTCTTTAAACTAATTTTTGCATCTCATAAATTATTTTTTAAAATTTGGAATTTAAGTTCTAATTTTTAATTGAATTTATACAAAAACGAAGTACAACACCGCTCAAAATTTAAAATTAAAAAAATATATAAAAAATATTATAAATTTATTTGATAATGTGGCAAATAAAAATTAAAATAAAATTTAAAATATTTTTAAAGATTGAAAAAAAAGAATTAAAATTACCCATTTAATTTTAGCAACTCATAATAATTTTTTCAATAAGTTAAATAATTTTTATGGCTTATAATAATTTATACTAAAACCATAAAATATTTCGACATCTGTGAAGATATTTAATAATTATTTTTTGATAAATGCCAAAATATTTAAGAACTCAATACACCATATATTTAAAAAAGCAATAAAATTAAAAATAAAATTTTAAAGCCAACCACTTCATAATCGGCTTCTTCGCCTTTTGGGGCCTCACTATCACTAATAATCAACTCTCAATAATCTTCACAATAAGAAATCAGTCGCAATCCACAAATGTTCTTCTACAACAACATTCATCTTCCTCACATCCACTCATTAAAAAGGAAGGAATAATTTTATTTTGCCAAAGGATTTATTAAATAGATTTTTAAATATTCTTCTAATTATCTAACACTGGTGGTGTCAAATTATTTTTATTGTAGGAATGAAAAATTTTTTGATATTTTTTATTCTTCGAATAAATTATAAGATCCATTATCAAATTTTGAATTGGATAGAAAATGCTACTTTTTGGAGTATTCCAAATAAATATTTCTTTTAATTCGGAATTTTTTCATAGTGAAAAAACAAAGAAAAAATAAGTTTGTAGAAATTATTCAAAAAAATATTTTTAAAAAATATAAAATTAATAATATATGGCTTTTTTTATCAATTATATTTCAAATTTAGATTCATAAAATTACTCCTGATTAAATTATTTCTCCTTTTATCTGTCTTAAATGATCAAAAAATAATGAATTTGAAGAAGAATATTCGAAAAATTGCTACCTATCTTTTAAATTATATTAGGCTGATTTTTTATCAAAATGTGATAAATATTCTGGCTGTTATTTTAATTTTACTTATTATATTTTCTATTTGAATTTGTATAAAAAGAAAAATTTTAAAGTACCGTGAAAATTATACATATTTGGGTTTAATATTCACAATAATTTTAATTTAAAATAAAGTAAAATTCCCGAAAAAAATTTGAAAAAAAAAATTAAAATTTTAAAATTATAGCCGGTGAATAAAAATAAATTGCACAAAAATTTTCGACATATTCACAATCAACTGATGAGGAAAAATTCACATCTATTGTAGAAGAGAAAAGTTGGCTGCATTGCTGTTTGCTCTGATGATCGAATTAAATAACAGCCGCAACAAATTAGCCAACATTTTTCTTACAAATTTATATATCCGCAGATTGCCTGACAATTGCACTGATGAATGACTAATTGCGCGAAATTTGTTCCCTTTATAGAAAGGTTAAAATAGCAATAGCACTTAAAATAAATTTTTTGTTAGAAATTAAGCTATATAACCATATGAAGGGAAAAAATTTTCAAAAATTTTATTATAAGTTAGCACTATTAATATTATAACAAAATTTTATATTTAATGTTATTAAAATTATTTTGAGCAATTGCCATATTTTCTAGGAATATTCTCATCGTTTATATAAAAATTAATATTCTTTAAATGCTCCGAAGATTTATGAGTTGCAAAATTATATTCAAATTTAATGAAATGAAATCTAGAGAAATTCTCTACATCCATTGTTTAATTATAACTCGGAATCTTTCATTCTTCTGGCCGCAAAGGATGAAAATAATTTATTTATTAATTTTTTTTTAAATTGGGTGGTTGTTGAATTATTCTTTTTCCAAATATTGAAAATTATTGATTTAGCAAAAATTCTTATTAATAAAATTTTATGTGTTACAAATAAATGTATTTTTTTTGTAAATTTTTATAAAAATATTATATTTAAAATCTATATTGCCAACATACATCGGAAAAGGAAGTGAAAAAGAGAACAAATAGTTTGATTGTTTAATTTCTTAGGAAAACAAATGGATTTTCATGATCCATTGAAATGTTTAAAAAGTTCAGCAAGTTGGATAAAAATTATTTACTTGCGCGACAATTTTTTAAATTAAATTGAAAGGAAAAATTTTTTAAAAAAAATTAGATTTGATAATTTTATGGTTGCGATGATCAAT
>JAQSEB010000274.1:0-26137 GCA_030063045.1 Pratylenchus scribneri
CCCTAACCCTAGACCCTAGCCCATACCCAAGCTCTATGCGGATACCCTGGCTTGAGGCGGACATCCTGGCGCTGTCTGAATTTTTTTTTCTCTTTTTCTCTCATCAGCCGATACATAATGGCTTCTATTGTTTTCTTATTAGTTTTTCAAAAATTTCTTATTTTTTTAATCTCTTCCCCAAGGGCCCTAGAAACCCTATACCTAAGCCCCTACTAATTTTTTCTCTTCTAATAATACAGTATCCTCCTCTCTTTCTAATCACACTTACCTGCCTATTCGCCTCCTTTCTTTTCTAAATTTCTTAGTTTATTCTAACTTTTTTTTTCTTATATATTTTTCTTAGTTTTTTTCTCTCATTTTTAGATTCTTTTCTTAGTTTTTCGGCCTCTGCCTTCCAGCATTTTTTTTCGATTTTTTTCGGGCCGATTTTTTTTTAAAAGAATTTTTCAAACTCGGCCACGCCTTTAGGCTGGACGAGGCGAATTTTTTTGGGAATTTTTCATTTTTCATTTGAAAATCGCTTCCAGCGAGGCCAATTTTTCATTGATTTTCCCCGATTTTCGGGATTTTTCTCAGTTTTTCTATGATTTTTCGAATTTTTTAGGAATTTTCTAGTTTTTGAAATTTTCCCCCTACCCTACCTACCTAACCCTAACCCCTAGCCCTAACCCTAGACCCTAGCCCATACCCAAGCTCTATGCGGATACCCTGGCTTGAGGCGGACATCCTGGCGCTGTCTGAAATTTTTTTTTCTCTTTTTCTCTCATCAGCCGATACATAATGGCTTCTATTGTTTTTCTTATTAGTTTTTCAAAATTTCTTATTTTTTTAATCTCTTCCCCAAGGGCCCTAGAAACCCTATACCTAAGCCCCTACTAATTTTTCTCTTCTAATAATACAGTATCCTCCTCTCTTTCTAATCACACTTACCTGCCTATTCGCCTCCTTTCTTTCTAAATTTCTTAGTTTATTCTAACTTTTTTTTCTTATATATTTTTCTTAGTTTTTTTCTCTCATTTTTAGATTCTTTTCTTAGTTTTTCGGCCTCTGCCTTCCAGGCATTTTTTTTCGATTTTTTTCGGGCCGATTTTTTTTTAAAAGAATTTTTCAAAACTCGGCCACGCCTTTAGGCTGGACGAGGCGAATTTTTTGGGAATTTTTCATTTTTCATTTTGAAAATCGCTTCCAGCGAGGCCAATTTTTCATTGATTTTCCCCGATTTTCGGGATTTTTCTCAGTTTTTTCTATGATTTTTCGAATTTTTTAGGAATTTTCTAGTTTTTGAAATTTTCCCCCCCTACCCTACCTACCTAACCCTAACCCCTAGCCCTAACCCTAGACCCTAGCCCATAACCCAAGCTCTATGCGGATACCCTGGCTTGAGGCGGACATCCTGGCGCTGTCTGAAATTTTTTTTTCTCTTTTTCTCTCATCAGCCGATACATAATGGCTTCTATTGTTTTTCTTATTAGTTTTTCAAAATTTCTTATTTTTTTAATCTCTTCCCCAAGGGCCCTAGAAACCCTATACCTAAGCCCCTACTAATTTTTCTCTTCTAATAATACAGTATCCTCCTCTCTTTCTAATCACACTTACCTGCCTATTCGCCTCCTTTCTTTCTAAATTTCTTAGTTTATTCTAACTTTTTTTTCTTATATATTTTTCTTAGTTTTTTTCTCTCATTTTTAGATTCTTTTCTTAGTTTTTCGGCCTCTGCCTTCCAGGCATTTTTTTTCGATTTTTTTCGGGCCGATTTTTTTTTAAAGAATTTTTCAAAACTCGGCCACGCCTTTAGGCTGGACGAGGCGAATTTTTTTGGGAATTTTTCATTTTTCATTTTGAAAAATCGCTTCCAGCGAGGCCAATTTTTCATTGATTTTCCCCGATTTTCGGGATTTTTCTCAGTTTTTCTATGATTTTTCGAATTTTTTAGGAATTTTCTAGTTTTTTGAAATTTTCCCCCCTACCCTACCTACCTAACCCTAACCCCTAGCCCTAACCCTAGACCCTAGCCCATACCCAAGCTCTATGCGGATACCCTGGCTTGAGGCGGACATCCTGGCGCTGTCTGAAATTTTTTTTTCTCTTTTCTCTCATCAGCCGATACATAATGGCTTCTATTGTTTTTCTTATTAGTTTTTCAAAATTTCTTATTTTTTTAATCTCTTCCCCAAGGGCCCTAGAAACCCTATACCTAAGCCCTACTAATTTTTCTCTTCTAATAATACAGTATCCTCCTCTCTTTCTAATCACACTTACCTGCCTATTCGCCTCCTTTCTTTTCTAAATTCTTAGTTTATTCTAACTTTTTTTTCTTATATATTTTTCTTAGTTTTTTTCTCTCATTTTTAGATTCTTTTCTTAGTTTTTCGGCCTCTGCCTTCCAGGCATTTTTTTTCGATTTTTTTTCGGGCCGATTTTTTTTTAAAAGAATTTTTCAAAACTCGGCCACGCCTTTAGGCTGGACGAGGCGAATTTTTTTGGGAATTTTTCATTTTCATTTTGAAAATCGCTTCCAGCGAGGCCAATTTTTCATTGATTTTCCCCGATTTTCGGGATTTTTCTCAGTTTTTTCTATGATTTTTCGAATTTTTTAGGAATTTTCTAGTTTTTTGAAATTTTCCCCCCTACCCTACCTACCTAACCCTAACCCCTAGCCCTAACCCTAGACCCTAGCCCATACCCAAGCTCTATGCGGATACCCTGGCTTGAGGCGGACATCCTGGCGCTGTCTGAAATTTTTTTTTCTCTTTTTCTCTCATCAGCCGATACATAATGGCTTCTATTGTTTTTCTTATTAGTTTTTCAAAATTTCTTATTTTTTTAATCTCTTCCCCAAGGGCCCTAGAAACCCTATACCTAAGCCCCTACTAATTTTTCTCTTCTAATAATACAGTATCCTCCTCTCTTTAATCACACTTACCTGCCTATTCGCCTCCTTTCTTTTCTAAATTTCTTAGTTTATTCTAACTTTTTTTTCTTATATATTTTTCTTAGTTTTTTTCTCTCATTTTTAGATTCTTTTCTTAGTTTTTCGGCCTCTGCCTTCCAGGCATTTTTTTTCGATTTTTTTCGGGCCGATTTTTTTTTAAAAGAATTTTTCAAAACTCGGCCACGCCTTTAGGCTGGACGAGGCGAATTTTTTTGGGAATTTTTCATTTTTCATTTTGAAAATCGCTTCCAGCGAGGCCAATTTTTCATTGATTTTCCCCGATTTTCGGGATTTTTCTCAGTTTTTTCTATGATTTTTCGAATTTTTTAGGAATTTTCTAGTTTTTTGAAATTTTCCCCCCTACCCTACCTACCTAACCCTAACCCCTAGCCCTAACCCTAGACCCTAGCCCATACCCAAGCTCTATGCGGATACCCTGGCTTGAGGCGGACATCCTGGCGCTGTCTGAAATTTTTTTTTCTCTTTTTCTCTCATCAGCCGATACATAATGGCTTCTATTGTTTTTCTTATTAGTTTTTCAAAATTTCTTATTTTTTTAATCTCTTCCCCAAGGGCCCTAGAAACCCTATACCTAAGCCCCTACTAATTTTTCTCTTCTAATAATACAGTATCCTCCTCTCTTTCTAATCACACTTACCTGCCTATTCGCCTCCTTTCTTTTCTAAATTTCTTAGTTTATTCTAACTTTTTTTTCTTATATATTTTTCTTAGTTTTTTTCTCTCATTTTTAGATTCTTTTCTTAGTTTTTCGGCCTCTGCCTTCCAGGCATTTTTTTTCGATTTTTTTCGGGCCGATTTTTTTTTAAAAGAATTTTTCAAAACTCGGCCACGCCTTTAGGCTGGACGAGGCGAATTTTTTTGGGAATTTTTCATTTTTCATTTTGAAAATCGCTTCCAGCGAGGCCAATTTTTCATTGATTTTCCCCGATTTTCGGGATTTTTCTCAGTTTTTTCTATGATTTTTCGAATTTTTTAGGAATTTTCTAGTTTTTTGAAATTTTCCCCCCTACCCTACCTACCTAACCCTAACCCCTAGCCCTAACCCTAGACCCTAGCCCATACCCAAGCTCTATGCGGATACCCTGGCTTGAGGCGGACATCCTGGCGCTGTCTGAAATTTTTTTTTCTCTTTTTCTCTCATCAGCCGATACATAATGGCTTCTATTGTTTTTCTTATTAGTTTTTCAAAATTTCTTATTTTTTTAATCTCTTCCCCAAGGGCCCTAGAAACCCTATACCTAAGCCCCTACTAATTTTTCTCTTCTAATAATACAGTATCCTCCTCTCTTTCTAATCACACTTACCTGCCTATTCGCCTCCTTTCTTTTCTAAATTTCTTAGTTTATTCTAACTTTTTTTTCTTATATATTTTTCTTAGTTTTTTTCTCTCATTTTTAGATTCTTTTCTTAGTTTTTCGGCCTCTGCCTTCCAGGCATTTTTTTTCGATTTTTTTCGGGCCGATTTTTTTTTAAAAGAATTTTTCAACAACTCGGCCACGCCTTTAGGCTGGACGAGGCGAATTTTTTTGGGAATTTTTCATTTTTCATTTTGAAAATCGCTTCCAGCGAGGCCAATTTTTCATTGATTTTCCCCGATTTTCGGGATTTTTCTCAGTTTTTTCTATGATTTTTCGAATTTTTTAGGAATTTTCTAGTTTTTTGAAATTTTCCCCCCTACCCTACCTACCTAACCCTAACCCCTAGCCCTAACCCTAGACCCTAGCCCATACCCAAGCTCTATGCGGATACCCTGGCTTGAGGCGGACATCCTGGCGCTGTCTGAAATTTTTTTTTCTCTTTTTCTCTCATCAGCCGATACATAATGGCTTCTATTGTTTTTCTTATTAGTTTTTCAAAATTTCTTATTTTTTTAATCTCTTCCCCAAGGGCCCTAGAAACCCTATACCTAAGCCCCTACTAATTTTTCTCTTCTAATAATACAGTATCCTCCTCTCTTTCTAATCACACTTACCTGCCTATTCGCCTCCTTTCTTTTCTAAATTTCTTAGTTTATTCTAACTTTTTTTTCTTATATATTTTTCTTAGTTTTTTTCTCTCATTTTTAGATTCTTTTCTTAGTTTTTCGGCCTCTGCCTTCCAGGCATTTTTTTTCGATTTTTTTCGGGCCGATTTTTTTTTAAAAGAATTTTTCAAAACTCGGCCACGCCTTTAGGCTGGACGAGGCGAATTTTTTTGGGAATTTTTCATTTTTCATTTTGAAAATCGCTTCCAGCGAGGCCAATTTTTCATTGATTTTCCCCGATTTTCGGGATTTTTCTCAGTTTTTTCTATGATTTTTCGAATTTTTTAGGAATTTTCTAGTTTTTTGAAATTTTCCCCCCTACCCTACCTACCTAACCCTAACCCCTAGCCCTAACCCTAGACCCTAGCCCATACCCAAGCTCTATGCGGATACCCTGGCTTGAGGCGGACATCCTGGCGCTGTCTGAAATTTTTTTTTCTCTTTTTCTCTCATCAGCCGATACATAATGGCTTCTATTGTTTTTCTTATTAGTTTTTCAAAATTTCTTATTTTTTTAATCTCTTCCCCAAGGGCCCTAGAAACCCTATACCTAAGCCCCTACTAATTTTTCTCTTCTAATAATACAGTATCCTCCTCTCTTTCTAATCACACTTACCTGCCTATTCGCCTCCTTTCTTTTCTAAATTTCTTAGTTTATTCTAACTTTTTTTTCTTATATATTTTTCTTAGTTTTTTTCTCTCATTTTTAGATTCTTTTCTTAGTTTTTCGGCCTCTGCCTTCCAGGCATTTTTTTTCGATTTTTTTCGGGCCGATTTTTTTTTAAAAGAATTTTTCAAAACTCGGCCACGCCTTTAGGCTGGACGAGGCGAATTTTTTTGGGAATTTTTCATTTTTCATTTTGAAAATCGCTTCCAGCGAGGCCAATTTTTCATTGATTTTCCCCGATTTTCGGGATTTTTCTCAGTTTTTTCTATGATTTTTCGAATTTTTTAGGAATTTTCTAGTTTTTTGAAATTTTCCCCCCTACCCTACCTACCTAACCCTAACCCCTAGCCCTAACCCTAGACCCTAGCCCATACCCAAGCTCTATGCGGATACCCTGGCTTGAGGCGGACATCCTGGCGCTGTCTGAAATTTTTTTTTCTCTTTTTCTCTCATCAGCCGATACATAATGGCTTCTATTGTTTTTCTTATTAGTTTTTCAAAATTTCTTATTTTTTTAATCTCTTCCCCAAGGGCCCTAGAAACCCTATACCTAAGCCCCTACTAATTTTTCTCTTCTAATAATACAGTATCCTCCTCTCTTTCTAATCACACTTACCTGCCTATTCGCCTCCTTTCTTTTCTAAATTTCTTAGTTTATTCTAACTTTTTTTTCTTATATATTTTTCTTAGTTTTTTTCTCTCATTTTTAGATTCTTTTCTTAGTTTTTCGGCCTCTGCCTTCCAGGCATTTTTTTTCGATTTTTTTCGGGCCGATTTTTTTTTAAAAGAATTTTTCAAAACTCGGCCACGCCTTTAGGCTGGACGAGGCGAATTTTTTTGGGAATTTTTCATTTTTCATTATTGAAAATCGCTTCCAGCGAGGCCAATTTTTCATTGATTTTCCCCGATTTTCGGGATTTTTCTCAGTTTTTTCTATGATTTTTCGAATTTTTTAGGAATTTTCTAGTTTTTTGAAATTTTCCCCCCTACCCTACCTACCTAACCCTAACCCCTAGCCCTAACCCTAGACCCTAGCCCATACCCAAGCTCTATGCGGATACCCTGGCTTGAGGCGGACATCCTGGCGCTGTCTGAAATTTTTTTTTCTCTTTTTCTCTCATCAGCCGATACATAATGGCTTCTATTGTTTTTCTTATTAGTTTTTCAAAATTTCTTATTTTTTTAATCTCTTCCCCAAGGGCCCTAGAAACCCTATACCTAAGCCCCTACTAATTTTTCTCTTCTAATAATACAGTATCCTCCTCTCTTTCTAATCACACTTACCTGCCTATTCGCCTCCTTTCTTTTCTAAATTTCTTAGTTTATTCTAACTTTTTTTTCTTATATATTTTTCTTAGTTTTTTTCTCTCATTTTTAGATTCTTTTCTTAGTTTTTCGGCCTCTGCCTTCCAGGCATTTTTTTTCGATTTTTTTCGGGCCGATTTTTTTTTAAAAGAATTTTTCAAAACTCGGCCACGCCTTTAGGCTGGACGAGGCGAATTTTTTTGGGAATTTTTCATTTTTCATTTTGAAAATCGCTTCCAGCGAGGCCAATTTTTCATTGATTTTCCCCGATTTTCGGGATTTTTCTCAGTTTTTTCTATGATTTTTCGAATTTTTTAGGAATTTTCTAGTTTTTTGAAATTTTCCCCCCTACCCTACCTACCTAACCCTAACCCCTAGCCCTAACCCTAGACCCTAGCCCATACCCAAGCTCTATGCGGATACCCTGGCTTGAGGCGGACATCCTGGCGCTGTCTGAAATTTTTTTTTCTCTTTTTCTCTCATCAGCCGATACATAATGGCTTCTATTGTTTTTCTTATTAGTTTTTCAAAATTTCTTATTTTTTTAATCTCTTCCCCAAGGGCCCTAGAAACCCTATACCTAAGCCCCTACTAATTTTTCTCTTCTAATAATACAGTATCCTCCTCTCTTTCTAATCACACTTACCTGCCTATTCGCCTCCTTTCTTTTCTAAATTTCTTAGTTTATTCTAACTTTTTTTTCTTATATATTTTTCTTAGTTTTTTTCTCTCATTTTTAGATTCTTTTCTTAGTTTTTCGGCCTCTGCCTTCCAGGCATTTTTTTTCGATTTTTTTCGGGCCGATTTTTTTTTAAAAGAATTTTTCAAAACTCGGCCACGCCTTTAGGCTGGACGAGGCGAATTTTTTTGGGAATTTTTCATTTTTCATTTTGAAAATCGCTTCCAGCGAGGCCAATTTTTCATTGATTTTCCCCGATTTTCGGGATTTTTCTCAGTTTTTTCTATGATTTTTCGAATTTTTTAGGAATTTTCTAGTTTTTTGAAATTTTCCCCCCTACCCTACCTACCTAACCCTAACCCCTAGCCCTAACCCTAGACCCTAGCCCATACCCAAGCTCTATGCGGATACCCTGGCTTGAGGCGGACATCCTGGCGCTGTCTGAAATTTTTTTTTCTCTTTTTCTCTCATCAGCCGATACATAATGGCTTCTATTGTTTTTCTTATTAGTTTTTCAAAATTTCTTATTTTTTTAATCTCTTCCCCAAGGGCCCTAGAAACCCTATACCTAAGCCCCTACTAATTTTTCTCTTCTAATAATACAGTATCCTCCTCTCTTTCTAATCACACTTACCTGCCTATTCGCCTCCTTTCTTTTCTAAATTTCTTAGTTTATTCTAACTTTTTTTTCTTATATATTTTTCTTAGTTTTTTTCTCTCATTTTTAGATTCTTTTCTTAGTTTTTCGGCCTCTGCCTTCCAGGCATTTTTTTTCGATTTTTTTCGGGCCGATTTTTTTTTAAAAGAATTTTTCAAAACTCGGCCACGCCTTTAGGCTGGACGAGGCGAATTTTTTTGGGAATTTTTCATTTTTCATTTTGAAAATCGCTTCCAGCGAGGCCAATTTTTCATTGATTTTCCCCGATTTTCGGGATTTTTCTCAGTTTTTTCTATGATTTTTCGAATTTTTTAGGAATTTTCTAGTTTTTTGAAATTTTCCCCCCTACCCTACCTACCTAACCCTAACCCCTAGCCCTAACCCTAGACCCTAGCCCATACCCAAGCTCTATGCGGATACCCTGGCTTGAGGCGGACATCCTGGCGCTGTCTGAAATTTTTTTTTCTCTTTTTCTCTCATCAGCCGATACATAATGGCTTCTATTGTTTTTCTTATTAGTTTTTCAAAATTTCTTATTTTTTTAATCTCTTCCCCAAGGGCCCTAGAAACCCTATACCTAAGCCCCTACTAATTTTTCTCTTCTAATAATACAGTATCCTCCTCTCTTTCTAATCACACTTACCTGCCTATTCGCCTCCTTTCTTTTCTAAATTTCTTAGTTTATTCTAACTTTTTTTTCTTATATATTTTTCTTAGTTTTTTTCTCTCATTTTTAGATTCTTTTCTTAGTTTTTCGGCCTCTGCCTTCCAGGCATTTTTTTTCGATTTTTTTCGGGCCGATTTTTTTTTAAAAGAATTTTTCAAAACTCGGCCACGCCTTTAGGCTGGACGAGGCGAATTTTTTTGGGAATTTTTCATTTTTCATTTTGAAAATCGCTTCCAGCGAGGCCAATTTTTCATTGATTTTCCCCGATTTTCGGGATTTTTCTCAGTTTTTTCTATGATTTTTCGAATTTTTTAGGAATTTTCTAGTTTTTTGAAATTTTCCCCCCTACCCTACCTACCTAACCCTAACCCCTAGCCCTAACCCTAGACCCTAGCCCATACCCAAGCTCTATGCGGATACCCTGGCTTGAGGCGGACATCCTGGCGCTGTCTGAAATTTTTTTTTCTCTTTTTCTCTCATCAGCCGATACATAATGGCTTCTATTGTTTTTCTTATTAGTTTTTCAAAATTTCTTATTTTTTTAATCTCTTCCCCAAGGGCCCTAGAAACCCTATACCTAAGCCCCTACTAATTTTTCTCTTCTAATAATACAGTATCCTCCTCTCTTTCTAATCACACTTACCTGCCTATTCGCCTCCTTTCTTTTCTAAATTTCTTAGTTTATTCTAACTTTTTTTTCTTATATATTTTTCTTAGTTTTTTTCTCTCATTTTTAGATTCTTTTCTTAGTTTTTCGGCCTCTGCCTTCCAGGCATTTTTTTTCGATTTTTTTCGGGCCGATTTTTTTTTAAAAGAATTTTTCAAAACTCGGCCACGCCTTTAGGCTGGACGAGGCGAATTTTTTTGGGAATTTTTCATTTTTCATTTTGAAAATCGCTTCCAGCGAGGCCAATTTTTCATTGATTTTCCCCGATTTTCGGGATTTTTCTCAGTTTTTTCTATGATTTTTCGAATTTTTTAGGAATTTTCTAGTTTTTTGAAATTTTCCCCCCTACCCTACCTACCTAACCCTAACCCCTAGCCCTAACCCTAGACCCTAGCCCATACCCAAGCTCTATGCGGATACCCTGGCTTGAGGCGGACATCCTGGCGCTGTCTGAAATTTTTTTTTCTCTTTTTCTCTCATCAGCCGATACATAATGGCTTCTATTGTTTTTCTTATTAGTTTTTCAAAATTTCTTATTTTTTTAATCTCTTCCCCAAGGGCCCTAGAAACCCTATACCTAAGCCCCTACTAATTTTTCTCTTCTAATAATACAGTATCCTCCTCTCTTTCTAATCACACTTACCTGCCTATTCGCCTCCTTTCTTTTCTAAATTTCTTAGTTTATTCTAACTTTTTTTTCTTATATATTTTTCTTAGTTTTTTTCTCTCATTTTTAGATTCTTTTCTTAGTTTTTCGGCCTCTGCCTTCCAGGCATTTTTTTTCGATTTTTTTCGGGCCGATTTTTTTTTAAAAGAATTTTTCAAAACTCGGCCACGCCTTTAGGCTGGACGAGGCGAATTTTTTTGGGAATTTTTCATTTTTCATTTTGAAAATCGCTTCCAGCGAGGCCAATTTTTCATTGATTTTCCCCGATTTTCGGGATTTTTCTCAGTTTTTTCTATGATTTTTCGAATTTTTTAGGAATTTTCTAGTTTTTTGAAATTTTCCCCCCTACCCTACCTACCTAACCCTAACCCCTAGCCCTAACCCTAGACCCTAGCCCATACCCAAGCTCTATGCGGATACCCTGGCTTGAGGCGGACATCCTGGCGCTGTCTGAAATTTTTTTTTCTCTTTTTCTCTCATCAGCCGATACATAATGGCTTCTATTGTTTTTCTTATTAGTTTTTCAAAATTTCTTATTTTTTTAATCTCTTCCCCAAGGGCCCTAGAAACCCTATACCTAAGCCCCTACTAATTTTTCTCTTCTAATAATACAGTATCCTCCTCTCTTTCTAATCACACTTACCTGCCTATTCGCCTCCTTTCTTTTCTAAATTTCTTAGTTTATTCTAACTTTTTTTTCTTATATATTTTTCTTAGTTTTTTTCTCTCATTTTTAGATTCTTTTCTTAGTTTTTCGGCCTCTGCCTTCCAGGCATTTTTTTTCGATTTTTTTCGGGCCGATTTTTTTTTAAAAGAATTTTTCAAAACTCGGCCACGCCTTTAGGCTGGACGAGGCGAATTTTTTTGGGAATTTTTCATTTTTCATTTTGAAAATCGCTTCCAGCGAGGCCAATTTTTCATTGATTTTCCCCGATTTTCGGGATTTTTCTCAGTTTTTTCTATGATTTTTCGAATTTTTTAGGAATTTTCTAGTTTTTTGAAATTTTCCCCCCTACCCTACCTACCTAACCCTAACCCCTAGCCCTAACCCTAGACCCTAGCCCATACCCAAGCTCTATGCGGATACCCTGGCTTGAGGCGGACATCCTGGCGCTGTCTGAAATTTTTTTTTCTCTTTTTCTCTCATCAGCCGATACATAATGGCTTCTATTGTTTTTCTTATTAGTTTTTCAAAATTTCTTATTTTTTTAATCTCTTCCCCAAGGGCCCTAGAAACCCTATACCTAAGCCCCTACTAATTTTTCTCTTCTAATAATACAGTATCCTCCTCTCTTTCTAATCACACTTACCTGCCTATTCGCCTCCTTTCTTTTCTAAATTTCTTAGTTTATTCTAACTTTTTTTTCTTATATATTTTTCTTAGTTTTTTTCTCTCATTTTTAGATTCTTTTCTTAGTTTTTCGGCCTCTGCCTTCCAGGCATTTTTTTTCGATTTTTTTCGGGCCGATTTTTTTTTAAAAGAATTTTTCAAAACTCGGCCACGCCTTTAGGCTGGACGAGGCGAATTTTTTTGGGAATTTTTCATTTTTCATTTTGAAAATCGCTTCCAGCGAGGCCAATTTTTCATTGATTTTCCCCGATTTTCGGGATTTTTCTCAGTTTTTTCTATGATTTTTCGAATTTTTTAGGAATTTTCTAGTTTTTTGAAATTTTCCCCCCTACCCTACCTACCTAACCCTAACCCCTAGCCCTAACCCTAGACCCTAGCCCATACCCAAGCTCTATGCGGATACCCTGGCTTGAGGCGGACATCCTGGCGCTGTCTGAAATTTTTTTTTCTCTTTTTCTCTCATCAGCCGATACATAATGGCTTCTATTGTTTTTCTTATTAGTTTTTCAAAATTTCTTATTTTTTTAATCTCTTCCCCAAGGGCCCTAGAAACCCTATACCTAAGCCCCTACTAATTTTTCTCTTCTAATAATACAGTATCCTCCTCTCTTTCTAATCACACTTACCTGCCTATTCGCCTCCTTTCTTTTCTAAATTTCTTAGTTTATTCTAACTTTTTTTTCTTATATATTTTTCTTAGTTTTTTTCTCTCATTTTTAGATTCTTTTCTTAGTTTTTCGGCCTCTGCCTTCCAGGCATTTTTTTTCGATTTTTTTCGGGCCGATTTTTTTTTAAAAGAATTTTTCAAAACTCGGCCACGCCTTTAGGCTGGACGAGGCGAATTTTTTTGGGAATTTTTCATTTTTCATTTTGAAAATCGCTTCCAGCGAGGCCAATTTTTCATTGATTTTCCCCGATTTTCGGGATTTTTCTCAGTTTTTTCTATGATTTTTCGAATTTTTTAGGAATTTTCTAGTTTTTTGAAATTTTCCCCCCTACCCTACCTACCTAACCCTAACCCCTAGCCCTAACCCTAGACCCTAGCCCATACCCAAGCTCTATGCGGATACCCTGGCTTGAGGCGGACATCCTGGCGCTGTCTGAAATTTTTTTTTCTCTTTTTCTCTCATCAGCCGATACATAATGGCTTCTATTGTTTTTCTTATTAGTTTTTCAAAATTTCTTATTTTTTTAATCTCTTCCCCAAGGGCCCTAGAAACCCTATACCTAAGCCCCTACTAATTTTTCTCTTCTAATAATACAGTATCCTCCTCTCTTTCTAATCACACTTACCTGCCTATTCGCCTCCTTTCTTTTCTAAATTTCTTAGTTTATTCTAACTTTTTTTTCTTATATATTTTTCTTAGTTTTTTTCTCTCATTTTTAGATTCTTTTCTTAGTTTTTCGGCCTCTGCCTTCCAGGCATTTTTTTTCGATTTTTTTCGGGCCGATTTTTTTTTAAAAGAATTTTTCAAAACTCGGCCACGCCTTTAGGCTGGACGAGGCGAATTTTTTTGGGAATTTTTCATTTTTCATTTTGAAAATCGCTTCCAGCGAGGCCAATTTTTCATTGATTTTCCCCGATTTTCGGGATTTTTCTCAGTTTTTTCTATGATTTTTCGAATTTTTTAGGAATTTTCTAGTTTTTTGAAATTTTCCCCCCTACCCTACCTACCTAACCCTAACCCCTAGCCCTAACCCTAGACCCTAGCCCATACCCAAGCTCTATGCGGATACCCTGGCTTGAGGCGGACATCCTGGCGCTGTCTGAAATTTTTTTTTCTCTTTTTCTCTCATCAGCCGATACATAATGGCTTCTATTGTTTTTCTTATTAGTTTTTCAAAATTTCTTATTTTTTTAATCTCTTCCCCAAGGGCCCTAGAAACCCTATACCTAAGCCCCTACTAATTTTTCTCTTCTAATAATACAGTATCCTCCTCTCTTTCTAATCACACTTACCTGCCTATTCGCCTCCTTTCTTTTCTAAATTTCTTAGTTTATTCTAACTTTTTTTTCTTATATATTTTTCTTAGTTTTTTTCTCTCATTTTTAGATTCTTTTCTTAGTTTTTCGGCCTCTGCCTTCCAGGCATTTTTTTTCGATTTTTTTCGGGCCGTTTTTTTTTTAAAAGAATTTTTCAAAACTCGGCCACGCCTTTAGGCTGGACGAGGCGAATTTTTTTGGGAATTTTTCATTTTTCATTTTGAAAATCGCTTCCAGCGAGGCCAATTTTTCATTGATTTTCCCCGATTTTCGGGATTTTTCTCAGTTTTTTCTATGATTTTTCGAATTTTTTAGGAATTTTCTAGTTTTTTGAAATTTTCCCCCCTACCCTACCTACCTAACCCTAACCCCTAGCCCTAACCCTAGACCCTAGCCCATACCCAAGCTCTATGCGGATACCCTGGCTTGAGGCGGACATCCTGGCGCTGTCTGAAATTTTTTTTTCTCTTTTTCTCTCATCAGCCGATACATAATGGCTTCTATTGTTTTTCTTATTAGTTTTTCAAAATTTCTTATTTTTTTAATCTCTTCCCCAAGGGCCCTAGAAACCCTATACCTAAGCCCCTACTAATTTTTCTCTTCTAATAATACAGTATCCTCCTCTCTTTCTAATCACACTTACCTGCCTATTCGCCTCCTTTCTTTTCTAAATTTCTTAGTTTATTCTAACTTTTTTTTCTTATATATTTTTCTTAGTTTTTTTCTCTCATTTTTAGATTCTTTTCTTAGTTTTTCGGCCTCTGCCTTCCAGGCATTTTTTTTCGATTTTTTTCGGGCCGATTTTTTTTTAAAAGAATTTTTCAAAACTCGGCCACGCCTTTAGGCTGGACGAGGCGAATTTTTTTGGGAATTTTTCATTTTTCATTTTGAAAATCGCTTCCAGCGAGGCCAATTTTTCATTGATTTTCCCCGATTTTCGGGATTTTTCTCAGTTTTTTCTATGATTTTTCGAATTTTTTAGGAATTTTCTAGTTTTTTGAAATTTTCCCCCCTACCCTACCTACCTAACCCTAACCCCTAGCCCTAACCCTAGACCCTAGCCCATACCCAAGCTCTATGCGGATACCCTGGCTTGAGGCGGACATCCTGGCGCTGTCTGAAATTTTTTTTTCTCTTTTTCTCTCATCAGCCGATACATAATGGCTTCTATTGTTTTTCTTATTAGTTTTTCAAAATTTCTTATTTTTTTAATCTCTTCCCCAAGGGCCCTAGAAACCCTATACCTAAGCCCCTACTAATTTTTCTCTTCTAATAATACAGTATCCTCCTCTCTTTCTAATCACACTTACCTGCCTATTCGCCTCCTTTCTTTTCTAAATTTCTTAGTTTATTCTAACTTTTTTTTCTTATATATTTTTCTTAGTTTTTTTCTCTCATTTTTAGATTCTTTTCTTAGTTTTTCGGCCTCTGCCTTCCAGGCATTTTTTTTCGATTTTTTTCGGGCCGATTTTTTTTTAAAAGAATTTTTCAAAACTCGGCCACGCCTTTAGGCTGGACGAGGCGAATTTTTTTGGGAATTTTTCATTTTTCATTTTGAAAATCGCTTCCAGCGAGGCCAATTTTTCATTGATTTTCCCCGATTTTCGGGATTTTTCTCAGTTTTTTCTATGATTTTTCGAATTTTTTAGGAATTTTCTAGTTTTTTGAAATTTTCCCCCCTACCCTACCTACCTAACCCTAACCCCTAGCCCTAACCCTAGACCCTAGCCCATACCCAAGCTCTATGCGGATACCCTGGCTTGAGGCGGACATCCTGGCGCTGTCTGAAATTTTTTTTTCTCTTTTTCTCTCATCAGCCGATACATAATGGCTTCTATTGTTTTTCTTATTAGTTTTTCAAAATTTCTTATTTTTTTAATCTCTTCCCCAAGGGCCCTAGAAACCCTATACCTAAGCCCCTACTAATTTTTCTCTTCTAATAATACAGTATCCTCCTCTCTTTCTAATCACACTTACCTGCCTATTCGCCTCCTTTCTTTTCTAAATTTCTTAGTTTATTCTAACTTTTTTTTCTTATATATTTTTCTTAGTTTTTTTCTCTCATTTTTAGATTCTTTTCTTAGTTTTTCGGCCTCTGCCTTCCAGGCATTTTTTTTCGATTTTTTTCGGGCCGATTTTTTTTTAAAAGAATTTTTCAAAACTCGGCCACGCCTTTAGGCTGGACGAGGCGAATTTTTTTGGGAATTTTTCATTTTTCATTTTGAAAATCGCTTCCAGCGAGGCCAATTTTTCATTGATTTTCCCCGATTTTCGGGATTTTTCTCAGTTTTTTCTATGATTTTTCGAATTTTTTAGGAATTTTCTAGTTTTTTGAAATTTTCCCCCCTACCCTACCTACCTAACCCTAACCCCTAGCCCTAACCCTAGACCCTAGCCCATACCCAAGCTCTATGCGGATACCCTGGCTTGAGGCGGACATCCTGGCGCTGTCTGAAATTTTTTTTTCTCTTTTTCTCTCATCAGCCGATACATAATGGCTTCTATTGTTTTTCTTATTAGTTTTTCAAAATTTCTTATTTTTTTAATCTCTTCCCCAAGGGCCCTAGAAACCCTATACCTAAGCCCCTACTAATTTTTCTCTTCTAATAATACAGTATCCTCCTCTCTTTCTAATCACACTTACCTGCCTATTCGCCTCCTTTCTTTTCTAAATTTCTTAGTTTATTCTAACTTTTTTTTCTTATATATTTTTCTTAGTTTTTTTCTCTCATTTTTAGATTCTTTTCTTAGTTTTTCGGCCTCTGCCTTCCAGGCATTTTTTTTCGATTTTTTTCGGGCCGATTTTTTTTTAAAAGAATTTTTCAAAACTCGGCCACGCCTTTAGGCTGGACGAGGCGAATTTTTTTGGGAATTTTTCATTTTTCATTTTGAAAATCGCTTCCAGCGAGGCCAATTTTTCATTGATTTTCCCCGATTTTCGGGATTTTTCTCAGTTTTTTCTATGATTTTTCGAATTTTTTAGGAATTTTCTAGTTTTTTGAAATTTTCCCCCCTACCCTACCTACCTAACCCTAACCCCTAGCCCTAACCCTAGACCCTAGCCCATACCCAAGCTCTATGCGGATACCCTGGCTTGAGGCGGACATCCTGGCGCTGTCTGAAATTTTTTTTTCTCTTTTTCTCTCATCAGCCGATACATAATGGCTTCTATTGTTTTTCTTATTAGTTTTTCAAAATTTCTTATTTTTTTAATCTCTTCCCCAAGGGCCCTAGAAACCCTATACCTAAGCCCCTACTAATTTTTCTCTTCTAATAATACAGTATCCTCCTCTCTTTCTAATCACACTTACCTGCCTATTCGCCTCCTTTCTTTTCTAAATTTCTTAGTTTATTCTAACTTTTTTTTCTTATATATTTTTCTTAGTTTTTTTCTCTCATTTTTAGATTCTTTTCTTAGTTTTTCGGCCTCTGCCTTCCAGGCATTTTTTTTCGATTTTTTTCGGGCCGATTTTTTTTTAAAAGAATTTTTCAAAACTCGGCCACGCCTTTAGGCTGGACGAGGCGAATTTTTTTGGGAATTTTTCATTTTTCATTTTGAAAATCGCTTCCAGCGAGGCCAATTTTTCATTGATTTTCCCCGATTTTCGGGATTTTTCTCAGTTTTTTCTATGATTTTTCGAATTTTTTAGGAATTTTCTAGTTTTTTGAAATTTTCCCCCCTACCCTACCTACCTAACCCTAACCCCTAGCCCTAACCCTAGACCCTAGCCCATACCCAAGCTCTATGCGGATACCCTGGCTTGAGGCGGACATCCTGGCGCTGTCTGAAATTTTTTTTTCTCTTTTTCTCTCATCAGCCGATACATAATGGCTTCTATTGTTTTTCTTATTAGTTTTTCAAAATTTCTTATTTTTTTAATCTCTTCCCCAAGGGCCCTAGAAACCCTATACCTAAGCCCCTACTAATTTTTCTCTTCTAATAATACAGTATCCTCCTCTCTTTCTAATCACACTTACCTGCCTATTCGCCTCCTTTCTTTTCTAAATTTCTTAGTTTATTCTAACTTTTTTTTCTTAATATTTTTCTTAGTTTTTTTCTCTCATTTTTAGATTCTTTTCTTAGTTTTTCGGCCTCTGCCTTCCAGGCATTTTTTTTCGATTTTTTTCGGGCCGATTTTTTTTTAAAAGAATTTTTCAAAACTCGGCCACGCCTTTAGGCTGGACGAGGCGAATTTTTTTGGGAATTTTTCATTTTTCATTTTGAAAATCGCTTCCAGCGAGGCCAATTTTTCATTGATTTTCCCCGATTTTCGGGATTTTTCTCAGTTTTTTCTATGATTTTTCGAATTTTTTAGGAATTTTCTAGTTTTTTGAAATTTTCCCCCCTACCCTACCTACCTAACCCTAACCCCTAGCCCTAACCCTAGACCCTAGCCCATACCCAAGCTCTATGCGGATACCCTGGCTTGAGGCGGACATCCTGGCGCTGTCTGAAATTTTTTTTTCTCTTTTTCTCTCATCAGCCGATACATAATGGCTTCTATTGTTTTTCTTATTAGTTTTTCAAAATTTCTTATTTTTTTAATCTCTTCCCCAAGGGCCCTAGAAACCCTATACCTAAGCCCCTACTAATTTTTCTCTTCTAATAATACAGTATCCTCCTCTCTTTCTAATCACACTTACCTGCCTATTCGCCTCCTTTCTTTTCTAAATTTCTTAGTTTATTCTAACTTTTTTTTCTTATATATTTTTCTTAGTTTTTTTCTCTCATTTTTAGATTCTTTTCTTAGTTTTTCGGCCTCTGCCTTCCAGGCATTTTTTTTCGATTTTTTTCGGGCCGATTTTTTTTTAAAAGAATTTTTCAAAACTCGGCCACGCCTTTAGGCTGGACGAGGCGAATTTTTTTGGGAATTTTTCATTTTTCATTTTGAAAATCGCTTCCAGCGAGGCCAATTTTTCATTGATTTTCCCCGATTTTCGGGATTTTTCTCAGTTTTTTCTATGATTTTTCGAATTTTTTAGGAATTTTCTAGTTTTTTGAAATTTTCCCCCCTACCCTACCTACCTAACCCTAACCCCTAGCCCTAACCCTAGACCCTAGCCCATACCCAAGCTCTATGCGGATACCCTGGCTTGAGGCGGACATCCTGGCGCTGTCTGAAATTTTTTTTTCTCTTTTTCTCTCATCAGCCGATACATAATGGCTTCTATTGTTTTTCTTATTAGTTTTTCAAAATTTCTTATTTTTTTAATCTCTTCCCCAAGGGCCCTAGAAACCCTATACCTAAGCCCCTACTAATTTTTCTCTTCTAATAATACAGTATCCTCCTCTCTTTCTAATCACACTTACCTGCCTATTCGCCTCCTTTCTTTTCTAAATTTCTTAGTTTATTCTAACTTTTTTTTCTTATATATTTTTCTTAGTTTTTTCTCTCATTTTTAGATTCTTTTCTTAGTTTTTCGGCCTCTGCCTTCCAGGCATTTTTTTTCGATTTTTTTTCGGGCCGATTTTTTTTTTAAAAGAATTTTTCAAAACTCGGCCACGCCTTTAGGCTGGGACGAGGCGAATTTTTTTGGGAATTTTTCATTTTTCATTTTGAAAATCGCTTCCAGCGAGGCCAATTTTTCATTGATTTTCCCGATTTTCGGGATTTTTCTCAGTTTTTTCTATGATTTTTCGAATTTTTAGGAATTTTCTAGTTTTTTGAAATTTTCCCCCCTACCCTACCTACCTAACCCTAACCCCTAGCCTAACCCTAGACCCTAGCCCATACCCAAGCTCTATGCGATACCCTGGCTTGAGGGCGGACATCCTGGCGCTGTCTGAAATTTTTTTTTCTCTTTTTCTCTCATCAGCCGATACATAATGGCTTCTATTGTTTTTCTTATTAGTTTTCAAAATTCTTATTTTTTTAATCTCTTCCCCAAGGGCCCTAGAAACCCTATACCTAAGCCCTACTAATTTTTCTCTTCTAATAATACAGTATCCTCCTCTCTTTCTAATCACACTTACCTGCCTATTCGCCTCCTTTCTTTTCTAAATTTCTAGTTTATTCTAACTTTTTTTTCTTATATATTTTTTCTTAGTTTTTTTTCTCTCATTTTTAGATTCTTTTCTTAGTTTTTCGGCCTCTGCCTTCCAGGCATTTTTTTTCGATTTTTTTCGGGCCGATTTTTTTTTAAAAGAATTTTTCAAAACTCGGCCACGCCTTTAGGCTGGACGAGGCGAATTTTTTTGGGAATTTTTCATTTTTCATTTGAAAATCGCTTCCAGCGAGGCCAATTTTTCATTGATTTTCCCCGATTTCGGGATTTTTCTCAGTTTTTTTCTATGATTTTTCGAATTTTTTAGGAATTTCTAGTTTTTGAAATTTTCCCCCCTACCCTACCTACCTAACCCTAACCCCTAGCCCTAACCCTAGACCCTAGCCCATACCCAAGCTCTATGCGGATACCCTGGCTTGAGCGGACATCCTGGCGCTGTCTGAAATTTTTTTTTCTCTTTTTCTCTCATCAGCCGATACATAATGGCTTCTATTGTTTTTCTTATTAGTTTTTCAAAATTTCTTATTTTTTTAATCTCTTCCCCAAGGGCCCTAGAAACCCTATACCTAAGCCCCTACTAATTTTTCTCTTCTAATAATACAGTATCCTCCTCTCTTTCTAATCACACTTACCTGCCTATTCGCCTCCTTTCTTTTCTAAATTTCTTAGTTTATTCTAACTTTTTTTTCTTATATATTTTTCTTAGTTTTTTTCTCTCATTTTTAGATTCTTTTCTTAGTTTTTCGGCCTCTGCCTTCCAGGCATTTTTTTTCGATTTTTTTCGGGCCGATTTTTTTTAAAAGAATTTTCAAAACTCGGCCACGCTTTAGGCTGGACGAGGCGAATTTTTTGGGAATTTTTCATTTTTCATTTTGAAAATCGCTTTCCAGCGAGGCCAATTTTCATTGATTTTCCCCGATTTTCGGGATTTTTCTCAGTTTTTTTCTATGATTTTTCGAATTTTTTAGGAATTTCTAGTTTTTTGAAATTTTCCCCCCTACCCTACCTACCTAACCCTAACCCCTAGCCTAACCCTAGACCCTAGCCCATACCCAAGCTCTATGCGGATACCCTGGCTTGAGGCGGACATCCTGGCGCTGTCTGAAATTTTTTTTCTCTTTTTCTCTCATCAGCCGATACATAATGGCTTCTATTGTTTTTCTTATTAGTTTTTCAAAATTTCTTATTTTTTTAATCTCTTCCCCAAGGGCCCTAGAAACCCTATACCTAAGCCCCTACTAATTTTTCTCTTCTAATAATACAGTATCCTCCTCTCTTTCTAATCACACTTACCTGCCTATTCGCCTCCTTTCTTTTCTAAATTTCTTAGTTTATTCTAACTTTTTTTTCTTATATATTTTTCTTAGTTTTTTTCTCTCATTTTTAGATTCTTTTCTTAGTTTTTCGGCCTCTGCCTTCCAGGCATTTTTTTTCGATTTTTTTCGGGCCGATTTTTTTTAAAAGAATTTTTCAAAACTCGGCCACGCCTTTAGGCTGGACGAGGCGAATTTTTTTGGGAATTTTTCATTTTTCATTTTGAAAATCGCTTCCAGCGAGGCCAATTTTTCATTGATTTTCCCCGATTTTCGGGATTTTTCTCAGTTTTTTCTATGATTTTTCGAATTTTTTAGGAATTTTCTAGTTTTTTGAAATTTTCCCCCCTACCCTACCTACCTAACCCTAACCCCTAGCCCTAACCCTAGACCCTAGCCCATACCCAAGCTCTATGCGGATACCCTGGCTTGAGGCGGACATCCTGGCGCTGTCTGAAATTTTTTTTTCTCTTTTCTCTCATCAGCCGATACATAATGGCTTCTATGTTTTTCTTATTAGTTTTTCAAAATTTCTTATTTTTTTAATCTCTTCCCCAAGGGCCCTAGAAACCCTATACCTAAGCCCCTACTAATTTTTCTCTTCTAATAATACAGTATCCTCCTCTCTTTCTAATCACACTTACCTGCCTATTCGCCTCCTTTCTTTTCTAAATTTCTTAGTTTATTCTAACTTTTTTTTCTTATATATTTTTCTTAGTTTTTTTCTCTCATTTTTAGATTCTTTTCTTAGTTTTTCGGCCTCTGCCTTCCAGGCATTTTTTTTCGATTTTTTTCGGGCCGATTTTTTTTTTAAAAGAATTTTTCAAAACTCGGCCACGCCTTTAGGCTGGACGAGGCGAATTTTTTGGGAATTTTTCATTTTTCATTTTGAAAATCGCTTCCAGCGAGGCCAATTTTTCATTGATTTTCCCCGATTTTCGGGATTTTTCTCAGTTTTTTCTATGATTTTTCGAATTTTTTAGGAATTTTCTAGTTTTTTGAAATTTTCCCCCCTACCCTACCTACCTAACCCTAACCCCTAGCCCTAACCCTAGACCCTAGCCCATACCCAAGCTCTATGCGGATACCCTGGCTTGAGGCGGACATCCTGGCGCTGTCTGAAATTTTTTTTTCTCTTTTTCTCTCATCAGCCGATACATAATGGCTTCTATTGTTTTTCTTATTAGTTTTTCAAAATTTCTTATTTTTTTAATCTCTTCCCCAAGGGCCCTAGAAACCCTATACCTAAGCCCCTACTAATTTTTCTCTTCTAATAATACAGTATCCTCCTCTCTTTCTAATCACACTTACCTGCCTATTCGCCTCCTTTTCTTTTCTAAATTTCTTAGTTTATTCTAACTTTTTTTTCTTATATATTTTTCTTAGTTTTTTTCTCTCATTTTTAGATTCTTTTCTTAGTTTTTCGGCCTCTGCCTTCCAGGCATTTTTTTTCGATTTTTTTCGGGCCGATTTTTTTTTAAAAGAATTTTTCAAAACTCGGCCACGCCTTTAGGCTGGACGAGGCGAATTTTTTTGGGAATTTTTCATTTTTCATTTTGAAAATCGCTTCCAGCGAGGCCAATTTTTCATTGATTTTCCCCGATTTTCGGGATTTTTCTCAGTTTTTTCTATGATTTTTCGAATTTTTTTAGGAATTTTCTAGTTTTTTGAAATTTTCCCCCCTACCCTACCTACCTAACCCTAACCCCTAGCCCTAACCCTAGACCCTAGCCCATACCCAAGCTCTATGCGGATACCCTGGCTTGAGGCGGACATCCTGGCGCTGTCTGAAATTTTTTTTTTCTCTTTTTCTCTCATCAGCCGATACATAATGGCTTCTATTGTTTTTCTTATTAGTTTTTCAAAATTTCTTATTTTTTTTAATCTCTTCCCCAAGGGCCCTAGAAACCCTATACCTAAGCCCCTACTAATTTTTCTCTTCTAATAATACAGTATCCTCCTCTCTTTCTAATCACACTTACCTGCCTATTCGCCTCCTTTCTTTTCTAAATTTCTTAGTTTATTCTAACTTTTTTTTCTTATATATTTTTCTTAGTTTTTTTCTCTCATTTTTAGATTCTTTTCTTAGTTTTTCGGCCTCTGCCTTCCAGGCATTTTTTTTCGATTTTTTTCGGGCCGATTTTTTTTAAAAGAATTTTTCAAAACTCGGCCACGCCTTTAGGCTGGACGAGGCGAATTTTTTTGGGAATTTTCATTTTTCATTTTGAAAATCGCTTCCAGCGAGGCCAATTTTTCATTGATTTTCCCCGATTTTCGGGATTTTTCTCAGTTTTTTCTATGATTTTCGAATTTTTTAGGAATTTTCTAGTTTTTTGAAATTTTCCCCCCTACCCTACCTACCTAACCCTAACCCCTAGCCCTAACCCTAGACCCTAGCCCATACCCAAGCTCTATGCGGATACCCTGGCTTGAGGCGGACATCCTGGCGCTGTCTGAATTTTTTTTTCTCTTTTTCTCTCATCAGCCGATACATAATGGCTTCTATTGTTTTTCTTATTAGTTTTTCAAAATTTCTTATTTTTTTAATCTCTTCCCCAAGGGCCCTAGAAACCCTATACCTAAGCCCCTACTAATTTTTCTCTTCTAATAATACAGTATCCTCCTCTCTTTCTAATCACACTTACCTGCCTATTCGCCTCCTTTCTTTTCTAAATTTCTTAGTTTATTCTAACTTTTTTTTCTTATATATTTTTCTTAGTTTTTTTCTCTCATTTTTAGATTCTTTTCTTAGTTTTTCGGCCTCTGCCTTCCAGGCATTTTTTTTCGATTTTTTTCGGGCCGATTTTTTTTAAAAGAATTTTCAAAACTCGGCCACGCCTTTAGGCTGGACGAGGCGAATTTTTTTGGGAATTTTTCATTTTTCATTTTGAAAATCGCTTCCAGCGAGGCCAATTTTTCATTGATTTTCCCCGATTTTCGGGATTTTTCTCAGTTTTTTCTATGATTTTTCGAATTTTTTAGGAATTTTCTAGTTTTTGAAATTTTCCCCCCTACCCTACCTACCTAACCCTAACCCCTAGCCCTAACCCTAGACCCTAGCCCATACCCAAGCTCTATGCGGATACCCTGGCTTGAGGCGGACATCCTGGCGCTGTCTGAAATTTTTTTTTCTCTTTTTCTCTCATCAGCCGATACATAATGGCTTCTATTGTTTTTCTTATTAGTTTTTCAAAATTTCTTATTTTTTAATCTCTTCCCCAAGGGCCCTAGAAACCCTATACCTAAGCCCCTACTAATTTTTCTCTTCTAATAATACAGTATCCTCCTCTCTTTCTAATCACACTTACCTGCCTATTCGCCTCCTTTCTTTTCTAAATTTCTTAGTTTATTCTAACTTTTTTTTCTTATATATTTTTCTTAGTTTTTTTCTCTCATTTTTAGATTCTTTTCTTAGTTTTTCGGCCTCTGCCTTCCAGGCATTTTTTTTCGATTTTTTTCGGGCCGATTTTTTTTAAAAGAAATTTTTCAAAACTCGGCCACGCCTTTAGGCTGGACGAGGCGAATTTTTTTGGGAATTTTTCATTTTTCATTTTGAAAATCGCTTCCAGCGAGGCCAATTTTTCATTGATTTTCCCCGATTTTCGGGATTTTTCTCAGTTTTTTCTATGATTTTTCGAATTTTTTAGGAATTTTCTAGTTTTTTGAAATTTTCCCCCCTACCCTACCTACCTAACCCTAACCCCTAGCCCTAACCCTAGACCCTAGCCCATACCAAGCTCTATGCGGATACCCTGGCTTGAGGCGGACATCCTGGCGCTGTCTGAAATTTTTTTTTCTCTTTTTCTCTCATCAGCCGATACATAATGGCTTCTATTGTTTTTCTTATTAGTTTTTCAAATTTCTTATTTTTTTTATCTCTTCCCCAAGGGCCCTAGAAACCCTATACCTAAGCCCCTACTAATTTTTCTCTTCTAATAATACAGTATCCTCCTCTCTTTCTAATCACACTTACCTGCCTATTCGCCTCCTTTCTTTTCTAAATTTCTTAGTTTATTCTAACTTTTTTTTCTTATATATTTTTCTTAGTTTTTTTCTCTCATTTTTAGATTCTTTTCTTAGTTTTTCGGCCTCTGCCTTCCAGGCATTTTTTTTCGATTTTTTCGGGCCGATTTTTTTTTAAAAGAATTTTTCAAAACTCGGCCACGCCTTTAGGCTGGACGAGGCGAATTTTTTTGGGAATTTTTCATTTTTCATTTTGAAAATCGCTTCCAGCGAGGCCAATTTTTCATTGATTTTCCCGATTTTCGGGATTTTTCTCAGTTTTTTCTATGATTTTTCGAATTTTTTAGGAATTTTCTAGTTTTTTGAAATTTTCCCCCCTACCCTACCTACCTAACCCTAACCCCTAGCCCTAACCCTAGACCCTAGCCCATACCCAAGCTCTATGCGGATACCCTGGCTTGAGGCGGACATCCTGGCGCTGTCTGAAATTTTTTTTTCTCTTTTTCTCTCATCAGCCGATACATAATGGCTTCTATTGTTTTTCTTATTAGTTTTTCAAAATTTCTTATTTTTTTAATCTCTTCCCCAAGGGCCCTAGAAACCCTATACCTAAGCCCCTACTAATTTTTCTCTTCTAATAATACAGTATCCTCCTCTCTTTCTAATCACACTTACCTGCCTATTCGCCTCCTTTCTTTTCTAAATTTCTTAGTTTATTCTAACTTTTTTTTCTTATATATTTTTCTTAGTTTTTTTCTCTCATTTTTAGATTCTTTTCTTAGTTTTTCGGCCTCTGCCTTCCAGGCATTTTTTTTCGATTTTTTTCGGGCCGATTTTTTTTTTAAAAGAATTTTTCAAAACTCGGCCACGCCTTTAGGCTGGACGAGGCGAATTTTTTTGGGAATTTTTCATTTTTCATTTTGAAAATCGCTTCCAGCGAGGCCAATTTTTTCATTGATTTTCCCCGATTTTCGGGATTTTTCTCAGTTTTTTCTATGATTTTTCGAATTTTTTAGGGAATTTTCTAGTTTTTTGAAATTTTCCCCCCTACCCTACCTACCTAACCCTAACCCCTAGCCCTAACCCTAGACCCTAGCCCATACCCAAGCTCTATGCGGATACCCTGGCTTGAGGCGGACATCCTGGCGCTGTCTGAAATTTTTTTTTCTCTTTTTCTCTCATCAGCCGATACATAATGGCTTCTATTGTTTTTCTTATTAGTTTTTCAAAATTT
>JAQSEB010000275.1:0-36216 GCA_030063045.1 Pratylenchus scribneri
TATTGATTTTTTTCGGATCTTTTTTCCCAAAAAGAATTTTTCTAGACTGGCCATGCCGTCAGGCTGGCCAGAGCGAATTTTTTGAAATTTTTTCCTTTTTTATTTTGAAAAT
This sequence comes from Pratylenchus scribneri, assembly GCA_030063045.1. NCBI lineage: Eukaryota > Metazoa > Nematoda > Chromadorea > Rhabditida > Pratylenchidae > Pratylenchus > Pratylenchus scribneri. Next base: position 113 of record JAQSEB010000275.1, read on the forward strand.
TGCCTGGGGAAATTCCATGTTTTTTCACGATTTTTCCTATTTTTTCTCGATTTTTTTGATTTTTCAAAATTTTTCCCCTACCTACCTACCTAACCCTATACCTAACCCCTAACCCTAGCCCATACCCTAGCGCTTAGCCCATACCTATCCGGTAAGCCGATAGCCATTGGCTAAGTCGATACCTATTGGCTTATCTGAAATTTTTAAAATTTTTCTAGCCAATATCTAATGGCTATTTTTTCTCTATTTTTTTCTAGTTTTTCTAATCTAATTTTCTTAGTCTTCTTTTTTCTTAGTCTACAGTAATCCCCAGGCCCCCTATCCTAACCATAGCCCCTAAATTCCGAACCTATTCGCCCATTTTTTCTACAGTATCCCACTAATCATACACTTACCTGTCTGCTGTTCGCCTTTTTTCTCCTCTTCTTCTCTATCTAATCGATTGTTTTTTTTTTCTTAATTTTTTCTAATTCAAATTTTTTTCTTTGTTTTTTTCTAATTTTCTAATCTAATTTTTTCATTTTTCGGTCGAATTTCTTAGTTTTTCAAGCCTCCGTTTTTCTGGCTTTTTTTTATTGATTTTTTTCGGATCTTTTTTCCCAAAAAGAATTTTTTCTAGACTGGCCATGCCGTCAGGCTGGCCAGAGCGAATTTTTTGAAATTTTTTCCTTTTTTATTTTGAAAATTGCCTGGGGAAATTCCATGTTTTTTCACGATTTTTCCTATTTTTTCTCGATTTTTTTGATTTTTCAAAATTTTTCCCCTACCTACCTACCTAACCCTATACCTAACCCCTAACCCTAGCCCATACCCTAGCGCTTAGCCCATACCTATCCGGTAAGCCGATAGCCATTGGCTAAGTCGATACCTATTGGCTTATCTGAAATTTTTAAAATTTTTCTAGCCAATATCTAATGGCTATTTTTTCTCTATTTTTTTCTAGTTTTTCTAATCTAATTTTCTTAGTCTTCTTTTTTCTTAGTCTACAGTAATCCCCAGGCCCCCTATCCTAACCATAGCCCCTAAATTCCGAACCTATTCGCCCATTTTTTCTACAGTATCCCACTAATCATACACTTACCTGTCTGCTGTTCGCCTTTTTTCTCCTCTTCTTCTCTATCTAATCGATTGTTTTTTTTTTCTTAATTTTTTCTAATTCAAATTTTTTTTCTTTGTTTTTTTTCTAATTTTCTAATCTAATTTTTTCATTTTTCGGTCGAATTTCTTAGTTTTTCAAGCCTCCGTTTTTCTGGCTTTTTTTTATTGATTTTTTTCGGATCTTTTTTCCCAAAAAGAATTTTTCTAGACTGGCCATGCCGTCAGGCTGGCCAGAGCGAATTTTTTGAAATTTTTTCCTTTTTTATTTTGAAAATTGCCTGGGGAAATTCCATGTTTTTTCACGATTTTTCCTATTTTTTCTCGATTTTTTTGATTTTTCAAAATTTTTCCCCTACCTACCTACCTAACCCTATACCTAACCCCTAACCCTAGCCCATACCCTAGCGCTTAGCCCATACCTATCCGGTAAGCCGATAGCCATTGGCTAAGTCGATACCTATTGGCTTATCTGAAATTTTTAAAATTTTTCTAGCCAATATCTAATGGCTATTTTTTCTCTATTTTTTTCTAGTTTTTCTAATCTAATTTTCTTAGTCTTCTTTTTTCTTAGTCTACAGTAATCCCCAGGCCCCCTATCCTAACCATAGCCCCTAAATTCCGAACCTATTCGCCCATTTTTTCTACAGTATCCCACTAATCATACACTTACCTGTCTGCTGTTCGCCTTTTTTCTCCTCTTCTTCTCTATCTAATCGATTGTTTTTTTTTTCTTAATTTTTTCTAATTCAAATTTTTTTTCTTTGTTTTTTTCTAATTTTCTAATCTAATTTTTTCATTTTTCGGTCGAATTTCTTAGTTTTTCAAGCCTCCGTTTTTCTGGCTTTTTTTTATTGATTTTTTTCGGATCTTTTTTCCCAAAAAGAATTTTTCTAGACTGGCCATGCCGTCAGGCTGGCCAGAGCGAATTTTTTGAAATTTTTTCCTTTTTTATTTTGAAAATTGCCTGGGGAAATTCCATGTTTTTTCACGATTTTTCCTATTTTTTCTCGATTTTTTTGATTTTTCAAAATTTTTCCCCTACCTACCTACCTAACCCTATACCTAACCCCTAACCCTAGCCCATACCCTAGCGCTTAGCCCATACCTATCCGGTAAGCCGATAGCCATTGGCTAAGTCGATACCTATTGGCTTATCTGAAATTTTTAAAATTTTTCTAGCCAATATCTAATGGCTATTTTTTCTCTATTTTTTTCTAGTTTTTCTAATCTAATTTTCTTAGTCTTCTTTTTTCTTAGTCTACAGTAATCCCCAGGCCCCCTATCCTAACCATAGCCCCTAAATTCCGAACCTATTCGCCCATTTTTTCTACAGTATCCCACTAATCATACACTTACCTGTCTGCTGTTCGCCTTTTTTCTCCTCTTCTTCTCTATCTAATCGATTGTTTTTTTTTCTTAATTTTTTCTAATTCAAATTTTTTTTCTTTGTTTTTTTCTAATTTTCTAATCTAATTTTTCATTTTTCGGTCGAATTTCTTAGTTTTTCAAGCCTCCGTTTTTCTGGCTTTTTTTTTATTGATTTTTTTCGGATCTTTTTTCCCAAAAAGAATTTTTCTAGACTGGCCATGCCGTCAGGCTGGCCAGAGCGAATTTTTTGAAATTTTTTCCTTTTTTATTTTGAAAATTGCCTGGGGAAATTCCATGTTTTTTCACGATTTTTCCTATTTTTTCTCGATTTTTTTGATTTTTCAAAATTTTTCCCCTACCTACCTACCTAACCCTATACCTAACCCCTAACCCTAGCCCATACCCTAGCGCTTAGCCCATACCTATCCGGTAAGCCGATAGCCATTGGCTAAGTCGATACCTATTGGCTTATCTGAAATTTTTAAAATTTTTCTAGCCAATATCTAATGGCTATTTTTTCTCTATTTTTTTCTAGTTTTTCTAATCTAATTTTCTTAGTCTTCTTTTTTCTTAGTCTACAGTAATCCCCAGGCCCCCTATCCTAACCATAGCCCCTAAATTCCGAACCTATTCGCCCATTTTTTCTACAGTATCCCACTAATCATACACTTACCTGTCTGCTGTTCGCCTTTTTTCTCCTCTTCTTCTCTATCTAATCGATTGTTTTTTTTTTCTTAATTTTTTCTAATTCAAATTTTTTTTCTTTGTTTTTTTCTAATTTTCTAATCTAATTTTTTCATTTTTCGGTCGAATTTCTTAGTTTTTCAAGCCTCCGTTTTTCTGGCTTTTTTTTATTGATTTTTTTCGGATCTTTTTTCCCAAAAAGAATTTTTCTAGACTGGCCATGCCGTCAGGCTGGCCAGAGCGAATTTTTTGAAATTTTTTCCTTTTTTATTTTGAAAATTGCCTGGGGAAATTCCATGTTTTTTCACGATTTTTCCTATTTTTTCTCGATTTTTTTGATTTTTCAAAATTTTTCCCCTACCTACCTACCTAACCCTATACCTAACCCCTAACCCTAGCCCATACCCTAGCGCTTAGCCCATACCTATCCGGTAAGCCGATAGCCATTGGCTAAGTCGATACCTATTGGCTTATCTGAAATTTTTAAAATTTTTCTAGCCAATATCTAATGGCTATTTTTTCTCTATTTTTTTCTAGTTTTTCTAATCTAATTTTCTTAGTCTTCTTTTTTCTTAGTCTACAGTAATCCCCAGGCCCCCTATCCTAACCATAGCCCCTAAATTCCGAACCTATTCGCCCATTTTTTCTACAGTATCCCACTAATCATACACTTACCTGTCTGCTGTTCGCCTTTTTTCTCCTCTTCTTCTCTATCTAATCGATTGTTTTTTTTTTCTTAATTTTTTCTAATTCAAATTTTTTTTCTTTGTTTTTTTCTAATTTTCTAATCTAATTTTTTCATTTTTCGGTCGAATTTCTTAGTTTTTCAAGCCTCCGTTTTTCTGGCTTTTTTTTATTGATTTTTTTCGGATCTTTTTTCCCAAAAAGAATTTTTCTAGACTGGCCATGCCGTCAGGCTGGCCAGAGCGAATTTTTTGAAATTTTTTCCTTTTTTATTTTGAAAATTGCCTGGGGAAATTCCATGTTTTTTCACGATTTTTCCTATTTTTTCTCGATTTTTTTGATTTTTCAAAATTTTTCCCCTACCTACCTACCTAACCCTATACCTAACCCCTAACCCTAGCCCATACCCTAGCGCTTAGCCCATACCTATCCGGTAAGCCGATAGCCATTGGCTAAGTCGATACCTATTGGCTTATCTGAAATTTTTAAAATTTTTCTAGCCAATATCTAATGGCTATTTTTTCTCTATTTTTTTCTAGTTTTTCTAATCTAATTTTCTTAGTCTTCTTTTTTCTTAGTCTACAGTAATCCCCAGGCCCCCTATCCTAACCATAGCCCCTAAATTCCGAACCTATTCGCCCATTTTTTCTACAGTATCCCACTAATCATACACTTACCTGTCTGCTGTTCGCCTTTTTTCTCCTCTTCTTCTCTATCTAATCGATTGTTTTTTTTTTCTTAATTTTTTCTAATTCAAATTTTTTTTCTTTGTTTTTTTCTAATTTTCTAATCTAATTTTTTCATTTTTCGGTCGAATTTCTTAGTTTTTCAAGCCTCCGTTTTTCTGGCTTTTTTTTATTGATTTTTTTCGGATCTTTTTTCCCAAAAAGAATTTTTCTAGACTGGCCATGCCGTCAGGCTGGCCAGAGCGAATTTTTTGAAATTTTTTCCTTTTTTATTTTGAAAATTGCCTGGGGAAATTCCATGTTTTTTCACGATTTTTCCTATTTTTTCTCGATTTTTTTGATTTTTCAAAATTTTTCCCCTACCTACCTACCTAACCCTATACCTAACCCCTAACCCTAGCCCATACCCTAGCGCTTAGCCCATACCTATCCGGTAAGCCGATAGCCATTGGCTAAGTCGATACCTATTGGCTTATCTGAAATTTTTAAAATTTTTCTAGCCAATATCTAATGGCTATTTTTTCTCTATTTTTTTCTAGTTTTTCTAATCTAATTTTCTTAGTCTTCTTTTTTCTTAGTCTACAGTAATCCCCAGGCCCCCTATCCTAACCATAGCCCCTAAATTCCGAACCTATTCGCCCATTTTTTCTACAGTATCCCACTAATCATACACTTACCTGTCTGCTGTTCGCCTTTTTTCTCCTCTTCTTCTCTATCTAATCGATTGTTTTTTTTTTCTTAATTTTTTCTAATTCAAATTTTTTTTCTTTGTTTTTTTCTAATTTTCTAATCTAATTTTTTCATTTTTCGGTCGAATTTCTTAGTTTTTCAAGCCTCCGTTTTTCTGGCTTTTTTTTATTGATTTTTTTCGGATCTTTTTTCCCAAAAAGAATTTTTCTAGACTGGCCATGCCGTCAGGCTGGCCAGAGCGAATTTTTTGAAATTTTTTCCTTTTTTATTTTGAAAATTGCCTGGGGAAATTCCATGTTTTTTCACGATTTTTCCTATTTTTTCTCGATTTTTTTGATTTTTCAAAATTTTTCCCCTACCTACCTACCTAACCCTATACCTAACCCCTAACCCTAGCCCATACCCTAGCGCTTAGCCCATACCTATCCGGTAAGCCGATAGCCATTGGCTAAGTCGATACCTATTGGCTTATCTGAAATTTTTAAAATTTTTCTAGCCAATATCTAATGGCTATTTTTTCTCTATTTTTTTCTAGTTTTTCTAATCTAATTTTCTTAGTCTTCTTTTTTCTTAGTCTACAGTAATCCCCAGGCCCCCTATCCTAACCATAGCCCCTAAATTCCGAACCTATTCGCCCATTTTTTCTACAGTATCCCACTAATCATACACTTACCTGTCTGCTGTTCGCCTTTTTTCTCCTCTTCTTCTCTATCTAATCGATTGTTTTTTTTTTCTTAATTTTTTCTAATTCAAATTTTTTTTCTTTGTTTTTTTCTAATTTTCTAATCTAATTTTTTCATTTTTCGGTCGAATTTCTTAGTTTTTCAAGCCTCCGTTTTTCTGGCTTTTTTTTATTGATTTTTTTCGGATCTTTTTTCCCAAAAAGAATTTTTCTAGACTGGCCATGCCGTCAGGCTGGCCAGAGCGAATTTTTTGAAATTTTTTCCTTTTTTATTTTGAAAATTGCCTGGGGAAATTCCATGTTTTTTCACGATTTTTCCTATTTTTTCTCGATTTTTTTGATTTTTCAAAATTTTTCCCCTACCTACCTACCTAACCCTATACCTAACCCCTAACCCTAGCCCATACCCTAGCGCTTAGCCCATACCTATCCGGTAAGCCGATAGCCATTGGCTAAGTCGATACCTATTGGCTTATCTGAAATTTTTAAAATTTTTCTAGCCAATATCTAATGGCTATTTTTTCTCTATTTTTTTCTAGTTTTTCTAATCTAATTTTCTTAGTCTTCTTTTTTCTTAGTCTACAGTAATCCCCAGGCCCCCTATCCTAACCATAGCCCCTAAATTCCGAACCTATTCGCCCATTTTTTCTACAGTATCCCACTAATCATACACTTACCTGTCTGCTGTTCGCCTTTTTTCTCCTCTTCTTCTCTATCTAATCGATTGTTTTTTTTTTCTTAATTTTTTCTAATTCAAATTTTTTTTCTTTGTTTTTTTCTAATTTTCTAATCTAATTTTTTCATTTTTCGGTCGAATTTCTTAGTTTTTCAAGCCTCCGTTTTTCTGGCTTTTTTTTATTGATTTTTTTCGGATCTTTTTTCCCAAAAAGAATTTTTCTAGACTGGCCATGCCGTCAGGCTGGCCAGAGCGAATTTTTTGAAATTTTTTCCTTTTTTATTTTGAAAATTGCCTGGGGAAATTCCATGTTTTTTCACGATTTTTCCTATTTTTTCTCGATTTTTTTGATTTTTCAAAATTTTTCCCCTACCTACCTACCTAACCCTATACCTAACCCCTAACCCTAGCCCATACCCTAGCGCTTAGCCCATACCTATCCGGTAAGCCGATAGCCATTGGCTAAGTCGATACCTATTGGCTTATCTGAAATTTTTAAAATTTTTCTAGCCAATATCTAATGGCTATTTTTTCTCTATTTTTTTCTAGTTTTTCTAATCTAATTTTCTTAGTCTTCTTTTTTCTTAGTCTACAGTAATCCCCAGGCCCCCTATCCTAACCATAGCCCCTAAATTCCGAACCTATTCGCCCATTTTTTCTACAGTATCCCACTAATCATACACTTACCTGTCTGCTGTTCGCCTTTTTTCTCCTCTTCTTCTCTATCTAATCGATTGTTTTTTTTTTCTTAATTTTTTCTAATTCAAATTTTTTTTCTTTGTTTTTTTCTAATTTTCTAATCTAATTTTTTCATTTTTCGGTCGAATTTCTTAGTTTTTCAAGCCTCCGTTTTTCTGGCTTTTTTTTATTGATTTTTTTCGGATCTTTTTTCCCAAAAAGAATTTTTCTAGACTGGCCATGCCGTCAGGCTGGCCAGAGCGAATTTTTTGAAATTTTTTCCTTTTTTATTTTGAAAATTGCCTGGGGAAATTCCATGTTTTTTCACGATTTTTCCTATTTTTTCTCGATTTTTTTGATTTTTCAAAATTTTTCCCCTACCTACCTACCTAACCCTATACCTAACCCCTAACCCTAGCCCATACCCTAGCGCTTAGCCCATACCTATCCGGTAAGCCGATAGCCATTGGCTAAGTCGATACCTATTGGCTTATCTGAAATTTTTAAAATTTTTCTAGCCAATATCTAATGGCTATTTTTTCTCTATTTTTTTCTAGTTTTTCTAATCTAATTTTCTTAGTCTTCTTTTTTCTTAGTCTACAGTAATCCCCAGGCCCCCTATCCTAACCATAGCCCCTAAATTCCGAACCTATTCGCCCATTTTTTCTACAGTATCCCACTAATCATACACTTACCTGTCTGCTGTTCGCCTTTTTTCTCCTCTTCTTCTCTATCTAATCGATTGTTTTTTTTTTCTTAATTTTTTCTAATTCAAATTTTTTTTCTTTGTTTTTTTCTAATTTTCTAATCTAATTTTTTCATTTTTCGGTCGAATTTCTTAGTTTTTCAAGCCTCCGTTTTTCTGGCTTTTTTTTATTGATTTTTTTCGGATCTTTTTTCCCAAAAAGAATTTTTCTAGACTGGCCATGCCGTCAGGCTGGCCAGAGCGAATTTTTTGAAATTTTTTCCTTTTTTATTTTGAAAATTGCCTGGGGAAATTCCATGTTTTTTCACGATTTTTCCTATTTTTTCTCGATTTTTTTGATTTTTCAAAATTTTTCCCCTACCTACCTACCTAACCCTATACCTAACCCCTAACCCTAGCCCATACCCTAGCGCTTAGCCCATACCTATCCGGTAAGCCGATAGCCATTGGCTAAGTCGATACCTATTGGCTTATCTGAAATTTTTAAAATTTTTCTAGCCAATATCTAATGGCTATTTTTTCTCTATTTTTTTCTAGTTTTTCTAATCTAATTTTCTTAGTCTTCTTTTTTCTTAGTCTACAGTAATCCCCAGGCCCCCTATCCTAACCATAGCCCCTAAATTCCGAACCTATTCGCCCATTTTTTCTACAGTATCCCACTAATCATACACTTACCTGTCTGCTGTTCGCCTTTTTTCTCCTCTTCTTCTCTATCTAATCGATTGTTTTTTTTTTCTTAATTTTTTCTAATTCAAATTTTTTTTCTTTGTTTTTTTCTAATTTTCTAATCTAATTTTTTCATTTTTCGGTCGAATTTCTTAGTTTTTCAAGCCTCCGTTTTTCTGGCTTTTTTTTATTGATTTTTTTCGGATCTTTTTTCCCAAAAAGAATTTTTCTAGACTGGCCATGCCGTCAGGCTGGCCAGAGCGAATTTTTTGAAATTTTTTCCTTTTTTATTTTGAAAATTGCCTGGGGAAATTCCATGTTTTTTCACGATTTTTCCTATTTTTTCTCGATTTTTTTGATTTTTCAAAATTTTTCCCCTACCTACCTACCTAACCCTATACCTAACCCCTAACCCTAGCCCATACCCTAGCGCTTAGCCCATACCTATCCGGTAAGCCGATAGCCATTGGCTAAGTCGATACCTATTGGCTTATCTGAAATTTTTAAAATTTTTCTAGCCAATATCTAATGGCTATTTTTTCTCTATTTTTTTCTAGTTTTTCTAATCTAATTTTCTTAGTCTTCTTTTTTCTTAGTCTACAGTAATCCCCAGGCCCCCTATCCTAACCATAGCCCCTAAATTCCGAACCTATTCGCCCATTTTTTCTACAGTATCCCACTAATCATACACTTACCTGTCTGCTGTTCGCCTTTTTTCTCCTCTTCTTCTCTATCTAATCGATTGTTTTTTTTTTCTTAATTTTTTCTAATTCAAATTTTTTTCTTTGTTTTTTTCTAATTTTCTAATCTAATTTTTTCATTTTTCGGTCGAATTTCTTAGTTTTTCAAGCCTCCGTTTTTCTGGCTTTTTTTTATTGATTTTTTTCGGATCTTTTTTCCCAAAAAGAATTTTTCTAGACTGGCCATGCCGTCAGGCTGGCCAGAGCGAATTTTTTGAAATTTTTTCCTTTTTTATTTTGAAAATTGCCTGGGGAAATTCCATGTTTTTTCACGATTTTTCCTATTTTTTCTCGATTTTTTTGATTTTTCAAAATTTTTCCCCTACCTACCTACCTAACCCTATACCTAACCCCTAACCCTAGCCCATACCCTAGCGCTTAGCCCATACCTATCCGGTAAGCCGATAGCCATTGGCTAAGTCGATACCTATTGGCTTATCTGAAATTTTTAAAATTTTTCTAGCCAATATCTAATGGCTATTTTTTCTCTATTTTTTTCTAGTTTTTCTAATCTAATTTTCTTAGTCTTCTTTTTTCTTAGTCTACAGTAATCCCCAGGCCCCCTATCCTAACCATAGCCCCTAAATTCCGAACCTATTCGCCCATTTTTTCTACAGTATCCCACTAATCATACACTTACCTGTCTGCTGTTCGCCTTTTTTCTCCTCTTCTTCTCTATCTAATCGATTGTTTTTTTTTTCTTAATTTTTTCTAATTCAAATTTTTTTTCTTTGTTTTTTTCTAATTTTCTAATCTAATTTTTTCATTTTTCGGTCGAATTTCTTAGTTTTTCAAGCCTCCGTTTTTCTGGCTTTTTTTTATTGATTTTTTTCGGATCTTTTTTCCCAAAAAGAATTTTTCTAGACTGGCCATGCCGTCAGGCTGGCCAGAGCGAATTTTTTGAAATTTTTTCCTTTTTTATTTTGAAAATTGCCTGGGGAAATTCCATGTTTTTTCACGATTTTTCCTATTTTTTCTCGATTTTTTTGATTTTTCAAAATTTTTCCCCTACCTACCTACCTAACCCTATACCTAACCCCTAACCCTAGCCCATACCCTAGCGCTTAGCCCATACCTATCCGGTAAGCCGATAGCCATTGGCTAAGTCGATACCTATTGGCTTATCTGAAATTTTTAAAATTTTTCTAGCCAATATCTAATGGCTATTTTTTCTCTATTTTTTTCTAGTTTTTCTAATCTAATTTTCTTAGTCTTCTTTTTTCTTAGTCTACAGTAATCCCCAGGCCCCCTATCCTAACCATAGCCCCTAAATTCCGAACCTATTCGCCCATTTTTTCTACAGTATCCCACTAATCATACACTTACCTGTCTGCTGTTCGCCTTTTTTCTCCTCTTCTTCTCTATCTAATCGATTGTTTTTTTTTTCTTAATTTTTTCTAATTCAAATTTTTTTTCTTTGTTTTTTTCTAATTTTCTAATCTAATTTTTTCATTTTTCGGTCGAATTTCTTAGTTTTTCAAGCCTCCGTTTTTCTGGCTTTTTTTTATTGATTTTTTTCGGATCTTTTTTCCCAAAAAGAATTTTTCTAGACTGGCCATGCCGTCAGGCTGGCCAGAGCGAATTTTTTGAAATTTTTTCCTTTTTTATTTTGAAAATTGCCTGGGGAAATTCCATGTTTTTTCACGATTTTTCCTATTTTTTCTCGATTTTTTTGATTTTTCAAAATTTTTCCCCTACCTACCTACCTAACCCTATACCTAACCCCTAACCCTAGCCCATACCCTAGCGCTTAGCCCATACCTATCCGGTAAGCCGATAGCCATTGGCTAAGTCGATACCTATTGGCTTATCTGAAATTTTTAAAATTTTTCTAGCCAATATCTAATGGCTATTTTTTCTCTATTTTTTTCTAGTTTTTCTAATCTAATTTTCTTAGTCTTCTTTTTTCTTAGTCTACAGTAATCCCCAGGCCCCCTATCCTAACCATAGCCCCTAAATTCCGAACCTATTCGCCCATTTTTTCTACAGTATCCCACTAATCATACACTTACCTGTCTGCTGTTCGCCTTTTTTCTCCTCTTCTTCTCTATCTAATCGATTGTTTTTTTTTTCTTAATTTTTTCTAATTCAAATTTTTTTTCTTTGTTTTTTTCTAATTTTCTAATCTAATTTTTTCATTTTTCGGTCGAATTTCTTAGTTTTTCAAGCCTCCGTTTTTCTGGCTTTTTTTTATTGATTTTTTTCGGATCTTTTTTCCCAAAAAGAATTTTTCTAGACTGGCCATGCCGTCAGGCTGGCCAGAGCGAATTTTTTGAAATTTTTTCCTTTTTTATTTTGAAAATTGCCTGGGGAAATTCCATGTTTTTTCACGATTTTTCCTATTTTTTCTCGATTTTTTTGATTTTTCAAAATTTTTCCCCTACCTACCTACCTAACCCTATACCTAACCCCTAACCCTAGCCCATACCCTAGCGCTTAGCCCATACCTATCCGGTAAGCCGATAGCCATTGGCTAAGTCGATACCTATTGGCTTATCTGAAATTTTTAAAATTTTTCTAGCCAATATCTAATGGCTATTTTTTCTCTATTTTTTTCTAGTTTTTCTAATCTAATTTTCTTAGTCTTCTTTTTTCTTAGTCTACAGTAATCCCCAGGCCCCCTATCCTAACCATAGCCCCTAAATTCCGAACCTATTCGCCCATTTTTTCTACAGTATCCCACTAATCATACACTTACCTGTCTGCTGTTCGCCTTTTTTCTCCTCTTCTTCTCTATCTAATCGATTGTTTTTTTTTTCTTAATTTTTTCTAATTCAAATTTTTTTTCTTTGTTTTTTTCTAATTTTCTAATCTAATTTTTTCATTTTTCGGTCGAATTTCTTAGTTTTTCAAGCCTCCGTTTTTCTGGCTTTTTTTTATTGATTTTTTTCGGATCTTTTTTCCCAAAAAGAATTTTTCTAGACTGGCCATGCCGTCAGGCTGGCCAGAGCGAATTTTTTGAAATTTTTTCCTTTTTTATTTTGAAAATTGCCTGGGGAAATTCCATGTTTTTTCACGATTTTTCCTATTTTTTCTCGATTTTTTTGATTTTTCAAAATTTTTCCCCTACCTACCTACCTAACCCTATACCTAACCCCTAACCCTAGCCCATACCCTAGCGCTTAGCCCATACCTATCCGGTAAGCCGATAGCCATTGGCTAAGTCGATACCTATTGGCTTATCTGAAATTTTTAAAATTTTTCTAGCCAATATCTAATGGCTATTTTTTCTCTATTTTTTTCTAGTTTTTCTAATCTAATTTTCTTAGTCTTCTTTTTTCTTAGTCTACAGTAATCCCCAGGCCCCCTATCCTAACCATAGCCCCTAAATTCCGAACCTATTCGCCCATTTTTTCTACAGTATCCCACTAATCATACACTTACCTGTCTGCTGTTCGCCTTTTTTCTCCTCTTCTTCTCTATCTAATCGATTGTTTTTTTTTTCTTAATTTTTTCTAATTCAAATTTTTTTTCTTTGTTTTTTTCTAATTTTCTAATCTAATTTTTTCATTTTTCGGTCGAATTTCTTAGTTTTTCAAGCCTCCGTTTTTCTGGCTTTTTTTTATTGATTTTTTTCGGATCTTTTTTCCCAAAAAGAATTTTTCTAGACTGGCCATGCCGTCAGGCTGGCCAGAGCGAATTTTTTGAAATTTTTTCCTTTTTTATTTTGAAAATTGCCTGGGGAAATTCCATGTTTTTTCACGATTTTTCCTATTTTTTCTCGATTTTTTTGATTTTTCAAAATTTTTCCCCTACCTACCTACCTAACCCTATACCTAACCCCTAACCCTAGCCCATACCCTAGCGCTTAGCCCATACCTATCCGGTAAGCCGATAGCCATTGGCTAAGTCGATACCTATTGGCTTATCTGAAATTTTTAAAATTTTTCTAGCCAATATCTAATGGCTATTTTTTCTCTATTTTTTTCTAGTTTTTCTAATCTAATTTTCTTAGTCTTCTTTTTTCTTAGTCTACAGTAATCCCCAGGCCCCCTATCCTAACCATAGCCCCTAAATTCCGAACCTATTCGCCCATTTTTTCTACAGTATCCCACTAATCATACACTTACCTGTCTGCTGTTCGCCTTTTTTCTCCTCTTCTTCTCTATCTAATCGATTGTTTTTTTTTTCTTAATTTTTTCTAATTCAAATTTTTTTTCTTTGTTTTTTTCTAATTTTCTAATCTAATTTTTTCATTTTTCGGTCGAATTTCTTAGTTTTTCAAGCCTCCGTTTTTCTGGCTTTTTTTTATTGATTTTTTTCGGATCTTTTTTCCCAAAAAGAATTTTTCTAGACTGGCCATGCCGTCAGGCTGGCCAGAGCGAATTTTTTGAAATTTTTTCCTTTTTTATTTTGAAAATTGCCTGGGGAAATTCCATGTTTTTTCACGATTTTTCCTATTTTTTCTCGATTTTTTTGATTTTTCAAAATTTTTCCCCTACCTACCTACCTAACCCTATACCTAACCCCTAACCCTAGCCCATACCCTAGCGCTTAGCCCATACCTATCCGGTAAGCCGATAGCCATTGGCTAAGTCGATACCTATTGGCTTATCTGAAATTTTTAAAATTTTTCTAGCCAATATCTAATGGCTATTTTTTCTCTATTTTTTTCTAGTTTTTCTAATCTAATTTTCTTAGTCTTCTTTTTTCTTAGTCTACAGTAATCCCCAGGCCCCCTATCCTAACCATAGCCCCTAAATTCCGAACCTATTCGCCCATTTTTTCTACAGTATCCCACTAATCATACACTTACCTGTCTGCTGTTCGCCTTTTTTCTCCTCTTCTTCTCTATCTAATCGATTGTTTTTTTTTTCTTAATTTTTTCTAATTCAAATTTTTTTTCTTTGTTTTTTTCTAATTTTCTAATCTAATTTTTTCATTTTTCGGTCGAATTTCTTAGTTTTTCAAGCCTCCGTTTTTCTGGCTTTTTTTTATTGATTTTTTTCGGATCTTTTTTCCCAAAAAGAATTTTTCTAGACTGGCCATGCCGTCAGGCTGGCCAGAGCGAATTTTTTGAAATTTTTTCCTTTTTTATTTTGAAAATTGCCTGGGGAAATTCCATGTTTTTTCACGATTTTTCCTATTTTTTCTCGATTTTTTTGATTTTTCAAAATTTTTCCCCTACCTACCTACCTAACCCTATACCTAACCCCTAACCCTAGCCCATACCCTAGCGCTTAGCCCATACCTATCCGGTAAGCCGATAGCCATTGGCTAAGTCGATACCTATTGGCTTATCTGAAATTTTTAAAATTTTTCTAGCCAATATCTAATGGCTATTTTTTCTCTATTTTTTTCTAGTTTTTCTAATCTAATTTTCTTAGTCTTCTTTTTTCTTAGTCTACAGTAATCCCCAGGCCCCCTATCCTAACCATAGCCCCTAAATTCCGAACCTATTCGCCCATTTTTTCTACAGTATCCCACTAATCATACACTTACCTGTCTGCTGTTCGCCTTTTTTCTCCTCTTCTTCTCTATCTAATCGATTGTTTTTTTTTTCTTAATTTTTTCTAATTCAAATTTTTTTTCTTTGTTTTTTTCTAATTTTCTAATCTAATTTTTTCATTTTTCGGTCGAATTTCTTAGTTTTTCAAGCCTCCGTTTTTCTGGCTTTTTTTTATTGATTTTTTTCGGATCTTTTTTCCCAAAAAGAATTTTTCTAGACTGGCCATGCCGTCAGGCTGGCCAGAGCGAATTTTTTGAAATTTTTTCCTTTTTTATTTTGAAAATTGCCTGGGGAAATTCCATGTTTTTTCACGATTTTTCCTATTTTTTCTCGATTTTTTTGATTTTTCAAAATTTTTCCCCTACCTACCTACCTAACCCTATACCTAACCCCTAACCCTAGCCCATACCCTAGCGCTTAGCCCATACCTATCCGGTAAGCCGATAGCCATTGGCTAAGTCGATACCTATTGGCTTATCTGAAATTTTTAAAATTTTTCTAGCCAATATCTAATGGCTATTTTTTCTCTATTTTTTTCTAGTTTTTCTAATCTAATTTTCTTAGTCTTCTTTTTTCTTAGTCTACAGTAATCCCCAGGCCCCCTATCCTAACCATAGCCCCTAAATTCCGAACCTATTCGCCCATTTTTTCTACAGTATCCCACTAATCATACACTTACCTGTCTGCTGTTCGCCTTTTTTCTCCTCTTCTTCTCTATCTAATCGATTGTTTTTTTTTTCTTAATTTTTTCTAATTCAAATTTTTTTTCTTTGTTTTTTTCTAATTTTCTAATCTAATTTTTTCATTTTTCGGTCGAATTTCTTAGTTTTTCAAGCCTCCGTTTTTCTGGCTTTTTTTTATTGATTTTTTTCGGATCTTTTTTCCCAAAAAGAATTTTTCTAGACTGGCCATGCCGTCAGGCTGGCCAGAGCGAATTTTTTGAAATTTTTTCCTTTTTTATTTTGAAAATTGCCTGGGGAAATTCCATGTTTTTTCACGATTTTTCCTATTTTTTCTCGATTTTTTTGATTTTTCAAAATTTTTCCCCTACCTACCTACCTAACCCTATACCTAACCCCTAACCCTAGCCCATACCCTAGCGCTTAGCCCATACCTATCCGGTAAGCCGATAGCCATTGGCTAAGTCGATACCTATTGGCTTATCTGAAATTTTTAAAATTTTTCTAGCCAATATCTAATGGCTATTTTTTCTCTATTTTTTTCTAGTTTTTCTAATCTAATTTTCTTAGTCTTCTTTTTTCTTAGTCTACAGTAATCCCCAGGCCCCCTATCCTAACCATAGCCCCTAAATTCCGAACCTATTCGCCCATTTTTTCTACAGTATCCCACTAATCATACACTTACCTGTCTGCTGTTCGCCTTTTTTCTCCTCTTCTTCTCTATCTAATCGATTGTTTTTTTTTTCTTAATTTTTTCTAATTCAAATTTTTTTTCTTTGTTTTTTTCTAATTTTCTAATCTAATTTTTTCATTTTTCGGTCGAATTTCTTAGTTTTTCAAGCCTCCGTTTTTCTGGCTTTTTTTTATTGATTTTTTTCGGATCTTTTTTCCCAAAAAGAATTTTTCTAGACTGGCCATGCCGTCAGGCTGGCCAGAGCGAATTTTTTGAAATTTTTTCCTTTTTTATTTTGAAAATTGCCTGGGGAAATTCCATGTTTTTTCACGATTTTTCCTATTTTTTCTCGATTTTTTTGATTTTTCAAAATTTTTCCCCTACCTACCTACCTAACCCTATACCTAACCCCTAACCCTAGCCCATACCCTAGCGCTTAGCCCATACCTATCCGGTAAGCCGATAGCCATTGGCTAAGTCGATACCTATTGGCTTATCTGAAATTTTTAAAATTTTTCTAGCCAATATCTAATGGCTATTTTTTCTCTATTTTTTTCTAGTTTTTCTAATCTAATTTTCTTAGTCTTCTTTTTTCTTAGTCTACAGTAATCCCCAGGCCCCCTATCCTAACCATAGCCCCTAAATTCCGAACCTATTCGCCCATTTTTTCTACAGTATCCCACTAATCATACACTTACCTGTCTGCTGTTCGCCTTTTTTCTCCTCTTCTTCTCTATCTAATCGATTGTTTTTTTTTTCTTAATTTTTTCTAATTCAAATTTTTTTTCTTTGTTTTTTTCTAATTTTCTAATCTAATTTTTTCATTTTTCGGTCGAATTTCTTAGTTTTTCAAGCCTCCGTTTTTCTGGCTTTTTTTTATTGATTTTTTTCGGATCTTTTTTCCCAAAAAGAATTTTTCTAGACTGGCCATGCCGTCAGGCTGGCCAGAGCGAATTTTTTGAAATTTTTTCCTTTTTTATTTTGAAAATTGCCTGGGGAAATTCCATGTTTTTTCACGATTTTTCCTATTTTTTCTCGATTTTTTTGATTTTTCAAAATTTTTCCCCTACCTACCTACCTAACCCTATACCTAACCCCTAACCCTAGCCCATACCCTAGCGCTTAGCCCATACCTATCCGGTAAGCCGATAGCCATTGGCTAAGTCGATACCTATTGGCTTATCTGAAATTTTTAAAATTTTTCTAGCCAATATCTAATGGCTATTTTTTCTCTATTTTTTTCTAGTTTTTCTAATCTAATTTTCTTAGTCTTCTTTTTTCTTAGTCTACAGTAATCCCCAGGCCCCCTATCCTAACCATAGCCCCTAAATTCCGAACCTATTCGCCCATTTTTTCTACAGTATCCCACTAATCATACACTTACCTGTCTGCTGTTCGCCTTTTTTCTCCTCTTCTTCTCTATCTAATCGATTGTTTTTTTTTTCTTAATTTTTTCTAATTCAAATTTTTTTTCTTTGTTTTTTTCTAATTTTCTAATCTAATTTTTTCATTTTTCGGTCGAATTTCTTAGTTTTTCAAGCCTCCGTTTTTCTGGCTTTTTTTTATTGATTTTTTTCGGATCTTTTTTCCCAAAAAGAATTTTTCTAGACTGGCCATGCCGTCAGGCTGGCCAGAGCGAATTTTTTGAAATTTTTTCCTTTTTTATTTTGAAAATTGCCTGGGGAAATTCCATGTTTTTTCACGATTTTTCCTATTTTTTCTCGATTTTTTTGATTTTTCAAAATTTTTCCCCTACCTACCTACCTAACCCTATACCTAACCCCTAACCCTAGCCCATACCCTAGCGCTTAGCCCATACCTATCCGGTAAGCCGATAGCCATTGGCTAAGTCGATACCTATTGGCTTATCTGAAATTTTTAAAATTTTTCTAGCCAATATCTAATGGCTATTTTTTCTCTATTTTTTTCTAGTTTTTCTAATCTAATTTTCTTAGTCTTCTTTTTTCTTAGTCTACAGTAATCCCCAGGCCCCCTATCCTAACCATAGCCCCTAAATTCCGAACCTATTCGCCCATTTTTTCTACAGTATCCCACTAATCATACACTTACCTGTCTGCTGTTCGCCTTTTTTCTCCTCTTCTTCTCTATCTAATCGATTGTTTTTTTTTTCTTAATTTTTTCTAATTCAAATTTTTTTTCTTTGTTTTTTTCTAATTTTCTAATCTAATTTTTTCATTTTTCGGTCGAATTTCTTAGTTTTTCAAGCCTCCGTTTTTCTGGCTTTTTTTTATTGATTTTTTTCGGATCTTTTTTCCCAAAAAGAATTTTTCTAGACTGGCCATGCCGTCAGGCTGGCCAGAGCGAATTTTTTGAAATTTTTTCCTTTTTTATTTTGAAAATTGCCTGGGGAAATTCCATGTTTTTTCACGATTTTTCCTATTTTTTCTCGATTTTTTTGATTTTTCAAAATTTTTCCCCTACCTACCTACCTAACCCTATACCTAACCCCTAACCCTAGCCCATACCCTAGCGCTTAGCCCATACCTATCCGGTAAGCCGATAGCCATTGGCTAAGTCGATACCTATTGGCTTATCTGAAATTTTTAAAATTTTTCTAGCCAATATCTAATGGCTATTTTTTCTCTATTTTTTTCTAGTTTTTCTAATCTAATTTTCTTAGTCTTCTTTTTTCTTAGTCTACAGTAATCCCCAGGCCCCCTATCCTAACCATAGCCCCTAAATTCCGAACCTATTCGCCCATTTTTTCTACAGTATCCCACTAATCATACACTTACCTGTCTGCTGTTCGCCTTTTTTCTCCTCTTCTTCTCTATCTAATCGATTGTTTTTTTTTTCTTAATTTTTTCTAATTCAAATTTTTTTTCTTTGTTTTTTTCTAATTTTCTAATCTAATTTTTTCATTAGTTTTTACTTTTTAAGCCTTCGGGCCTATTTTTTCGATTTTTTCGGCTCGTTTTTTTCCTTTTCTATATTCTTTCCACATCTTTCTTTTTTATTTTTTTTAATTCTATTTTTAAAACACCCTAAATCCATTTTTATTTCCCCCTCGTTCTTATTATAACTCTAAGCCTAAACCCTAGGGCTAGCCAATACCGTACTAATGACCCAAATCTTAGTATTTTATCCCTTTAACAACCTGGTAAAGCCCTTTTCTAAGCTCTTAATATTTTTAATTATTAACAGCAATGGCTAGGGTTGGATGAAAATGAATCCGTAATCAGAAACAAGACAAAATCCAAAATCAAAATGACAAATTTGTATTCAATATATATGACCACTTTGTTACGATACGATAACGATATTATGATTTTCCTCCAAGGAATATTCATGCTGCTTTGTTCGAAAGAGCAAAGAGCAAACCACCAATTGAAATTTGAGACTTGGCACAAAACTATATTCACATTAAGAAGAAAAGATGAGGGCCAAGCCAACAGTAAATTGGTGGCCGAATAATGGAATTACACCTTCGCGGATGGCACAATTCATTTCGGAAACTATTTGGCAAAATCCAATTTTTAAAGAACGAACCCTTTTTTAATTATATGCTTGAAGGAATTTTCAGAAGATGATAAAATTTACAAAAGTCAAATTTACGAACGAATTACATATTTGTTAGTATTAGCACAAATTAAATTACTGAATTTGATTTAATAAGGCATAAACCAGGAATGAGTTCTAAAATTTTTATTAAAATAATGCGAATTATCCTCCTTCACTACATAATTTAGCTTCGCATTTGTTCTTTCAATTCATAGTGGAAAGGGAATCTTGACACCCAGCCAGCACCTTTTTCGACCCTTTCTCTTAGCCCATTTCCCATAAATTTTCAATCAGCGACGTCTTTTGTGACGATTTCTAATTAATTAATTACATTATCTAATTTTATAAATTTTTGTACATAATATCATGG
This sequence comes from Pratylenchus scribneri, assembly GCA_030063045.1. NCBI lineage: Eukaryota > Metazoa > Nematoda > Chromadorea > Rhabditida > Pratylenchidae > Pratylenchus > Pratylenchus scribneri. Next base: position 20,165 of record JAQSEB010000275.1, read on the forward strand.
AATAAATCATTTTATCAAAAAAAAATGATATATATCAAAATGGGACAATTGAATGTGTTGCAAAATGGCAGTTTAATGTAAAAATGGCAAGTTATTGAAGGGGTGGATGGCTTTTTCGTTGGTTTAATATTATTTGAAGATGTCATATTGATTTAGAGTGTCGCATTTTTTGAAAAAAATTCTGACTTCTTTTCTTCATCTATTCCCGATGTCGATTTGTTTTGGGGCTTTTCCCGATTATTTTTATTGCCTCCACCAATCTTAACGGTCAATTTCTTTGTCGTTTCAGCCATTAAACTTTTCAAAGGCAGAGCAAAACGGGAATTGACTGAAGACAAGGCATTTAACATATGTTTGGCACCATTCTTGTCAAATTTTTCCTAAATTATTTAATAAGATTTATCAAGTATATATACACATACGCATTTATTTTGTTCGCTTATAAACGATTTACCCTCAGAAATTTGAACGGAGCGAAATATTAATGTCGAAACATCAATGTGCTGAGGAAAGTTTTGTAAAAGTTTTATATTGTTTGTAAAATCTCCATCCATCAATTCATCTCGAACAAATTCGAGCATGGCCAAGCATAGACATTGGACTCTTTCCAATCTTGTACCGAATTTTGAGGAGAATAAATGATCCCATAGTGAAATTAAATCAGCCAAACAAAATTCCTAAATTTCTCATTGTTTTATTATTATTAAACGATAATTACCTGGGTTAGAAGGAGTGATATCCATCGAAAAGCGAAAAATTCAGCTTTTATTTGTTGAATGTTGACTATTCTAAAATAGAGTTCTGGATCATTTTGTTGTAATTGAGAATAAAATTTTTGTAATATCGCTTCTTAAATTGATTTATTAGCTATTAAAATTTGATACAATTACCAAATCCGCAATGTTCTCCATCCATTTTTTGAATAAAAATATCCTATTTTACAAAATTATTAAAAAGTTAAAATTTTGTCATTAACCTGCATCTCAGCCAGCAAATATTGAAAACAATAGAAGCTATCTGCTAAAATCAAAAATTGCTTAATCAACTCACAAATAGGTTAATTTTTCGAATTTAACTAACCTTCGGCATATTTTGCCCATTCGTCATCAACGTCATTTGCAAAAACGTACTGAAATTTTTTTAAAAGTGAATTTTTTCATATCTCATATATATTTTTACATATATTGGGCCCAACAGTTCATTCATTCCTTGAGTATAAGAGACACCGAGATTGACTTTTGCATAAATATAAAGAATCCGCTCCATAACCTCCCAATGCTTTTCATCTTCTTCTTTCTCTAAATCCATCCTTCCTTTTGATTCTAGCAATGGTATTCCATTAGATGATGTTGAAATGAACTATTTATTTCGTAAGATGTGATAAATAAAATTGTTTATAATTACGTACGCTTTTGTCAGCAATTTTATCGATTGTTCGACCTAAATAAATTTTTTAATATATAAAATTATTTTAATTATTTAACTGCCAACAGCAGCAAGCGCAGAGTGGTTAATTCTTTTGCTCAATTTGTTGGCTATTTTCATCGGATATTTGGTGTATTTCTGGAAAAATTCTACTTCGGGCCTGGTTCGTCGAACATCATTATCTATCTGTTTCAATATATCATTGTCTCTTAAAATAAAAAATGTTTATATTCAAAAATTTAAAATGTAACCTAAAGTAACTATCCCACGATTGATCGTTGCGTTTACTACTCTGTTGTACGGCAAGGGGCTATAAAAATCAAATTTTTAAAAAATTGTGTTTGCTTTTACATGATCATCCAATTTGCTAAATTCTTCTTCCCCTCCATTTCGCTGAATATTTGATTGTCTATTGACAAAATTTTCCACCAAATTTGTATAATTTCTCCTCTGTTTCTCCAAAGTTTTGACCCATTGCTGACGATCAGCTGACAAATAACCTGTTAATAAGAGATCTTAATTGGTGAAATTTATTAACAGAAAAAACCAAAAAATAGACGCCAAACCAATGGTCTAAAATCCTCTGGTATCCCTTTTAATAATGAAATTTTATTCAATTTAACATAAAAACCAACCAAAAATGCAACATTCCCTGAGCAAGTCTTGATCAATTTTTAGATTCTTTAATAATAAGATATTCTGGAATAGTTTTTCATTGTTGCCGAAGATCAAATAATAAAAAAAAACAAACCTCGATATTAAGTACTCTAAATATATTCAAAATAGACAATCATTTTAACATGCCTTACTTACCTCTCTTTATATATAGCACTCATTGTATTTAGAAGAACCTATTAACTAAAAAACAAATCTGTATATTATGTTTTTATAAAATAAACATTGTTAAAACAAATTAAATTTCATTTAAAATACAACAATTTTTTTATTCTTGTAAAAATAATTTAAAATATATGATAAAATGGAATGTCTAAAAAATCATTCGTAATCTTTTTTCTCATCAGTCATCATATTGTTGCAAGTGTTTGTACTTTTAATAAAGATTTGATCAATTTTTCTTGCAAATAAAAAAATTTTGTTCCAATAATATCAGCATCCTTTAAGATTTTTATATATTTGCGTATATTATAAAAATACAACAAACAATTCTGATCATTGCTAGTTGATTGAATGGTTCTGAAGAGTTGAGGGGAGGCGACAATGCAGGCAAAATGATAGATAATTTTGGCAATTGGATCGTCGAATTTTCGTGAATGTTAGAAGGCGGTAGTAGTAAATAATCTAGCATCGGAATAAGAAAGAGAATATTATTCTGCTCGGTTTCTCCATTTCCTTTTATGCTTTTCATCAATTTAGCCATTTGATGTCGTGAAAAAAAGCTTCCAGAGCCATTATTACTTGAAGGTATACCAATTACACGGCGCAAATCTCTCATCGATTTGTTTATTGGTTCATGTTTCTTATATGAACTTTTCCTTCGCATTCCATTTCTTAATAAATTATTAATTTTTGAAAAATATATTAGACTTTAACCTGATTCTATCTTCGCGTTCGCTCGCTTTGTTTCTGTGTTTAATTCGATTTTCGTTGTTTTGCTCAGCGTCAAAATCATTGCTATTTATTCTTATTTTAGGCAAAATATGTTCAGCATTATTTGTTTTTATCATTGGTTGAAGTTTTCCGTGACGTAGTAACTGTGGTAATTCCAATTCCAATATCTCATGCCTCCCAATCCATGTTAATAAATCTTCACTAAGTCTGGAATTATTGTTCAGAGTTATTAGACATTTCTCTGGGCAAAACATACTTTATTTTCAATGACTCATTGTAAAATCGATTTGAATATCCACCACAACCATCAAATGTTCCATTATTATTTAATGTATCGTTAATTCCTTTTGAATATGCACCGAAATTCTTTGTTCTTTCATATGTAGTATTTGTAGATTGGAGTAAACGTCCATGCCCTATGACATATGAGTGATCACTTTCATCTTGAAGAAATTTGTTAAGTAAAAGTTGCTTTTGCGGTTCATTTGTGTTAAAATCCGGCAAAATCATCCAAGTGAATAGGAGCATACACACAACAGCACCCGTTTTGGCTGCATTTTTATGCCGAATGTCGCCAACTTTCGTTTTTGCTAATGTCAAGTCAGCTCCATTCATTTCCAAAAATTTCTTATTCTGATAATTATATTCAAAAACTCTTTTTAAAATTTAACCTCATATTCCAATTGTCGAATCCTAATTTTCAATTTTTCATTTTCCTTCTCCAATTCTGTGCATCTTTTATTTGTATCTTCCAATTCTTTTTTTAAATTAATTTCTTCATTTTTCTTTCTTTGTCGAGAGAGTTGTGCTGCAGCCCGATTTCTCATTTTCCTTTCTTCCTTCTTTTTAAAATCCTATAATTAAAAATAAATTTGGAAATAAATGAAAATATTACATTATCCTCCTCTATATTGTCTCGTGCAATTTGAATTGGGGTAAATGCTGCTGTAGGTAAAATTAATGAAGTGGAAGGCATAACCCTTGCCTAAAATTTAAATTTTCAAAATTATAATAGGTAGATCTATATAACAATAAATGACCTCCGCTTTTATTGGATGGTGACTTTGTTGTGCAGGTAACAGTACCTGATGAGTGACAGGTTGCAGTGCAATTGGTTTTGAAGGAAAGTTTGGTTTTTTGACGACAAATACCATGTTTCCATTTGGAATAGGTATAACAGGTTTAATAAATTGTTGACTTGCAATTGGCGTTGGCGTTTCACTCGTTTGATGAACAATATTATTAGAATAATTTGTTTCATGTTGTGGTTGTTGTGTTAAAAATTCATTTGAAAATTGAACATTATTGCAATGACCTTCGATGGTGTTCTCCAATGAATCTTGCCAATATTTTGTTTTTTCCAAATCAAATACGTTCGAATTGCACTAAATTTTATTTTCACTAAATTAAATTGAAATTTCAACCTCGGTTAGTGATGGAGAATAATTGCCTGAATCAGATGAATCTGAAATTGATTCAGCAAAAATTGGCTCATCAAAGCAATAATGGTTAACGTTATCAAACAATGGCTAAAAATGAAATTACATTAAGTCTATTGAAACTTTTATACCTCATCTGTTGTAAAATTATCATTTGATAACCATAATGAACTTTGTTGTTGGTCCATTTTATTATCCGCCAAAAATCCATTAAAGAATCAAAATTATATATTTAAAAATATCATAAAACAATTATATGTATAAATGTATGCAAATTTTACATTAAAAATTCAGATTTTATTAAAAATAATATGTAGCTTAATGAATATATAATTGAGAACAATAACAATCATTCAAATGTCTTCATTTTGTCGACGTTTCTGTTTTACTATCAATCTATTAATCAACATTTCAGATGTTTCTGCATGAGCAGCATGGTCTTCAGTTTCTTTGTGTCCTTTTTGATTAATCATAATTTTCTCTTTTTCATTTCTCGTCTTTTTTCCATAAACCTATATAGAAATATAAATCATTCGTTCTAATATTAAACCAAAGAAAAAAACCTGAGTGATAGCTAAATTTCCACCTTTGTATTGTGAATGAGTTCTATCAATTTGATAGGCACTGTCGGTGAAAAATGCATCAAAGCCTGAATCAAATTATAATTGTTATTAACTAATAGATAAACAAAAACAATACGTTCATCATGTTCCATTTGTTCGACAATTGTACTTTGCGTCTTTTCCTTCTCGTCCAACCCCTCAAGTTGCTGAAAATTTATTTAATAAAATTTGAAAGTTACGTTACTTTATTAACCTTAGTTTTCTTCCGCTTCAATGTCCTTTTCTTCTCCAGTCCTTTTTGCTTCCTTTCTATTTTCAATTGTTTTTTTCGTTCCAGATAAATTTGAAATTTGGTTTTCTTTTTTGCAGGTTTTTGTTCCTCATCTTCTGAATCAGACGCATCAATTATTGTTTTTTCTTCATCATTGTTAAAATTGATTTCATAATTTTGTTCTTTGGTTTTTTCCTCTTCAATTTCCTCTTTAGTATTTTCTCCTGTTTCAGCAGCTTCCTTTACTGCATTAATCAATATTTCATAACGATTCTTCTGTTCTTCGTCATTATCTTCATCCGAACCAGGTGCAAGGAATGATCTGATTTATCACTTTATTAATCTAACTATTTGAACTTACTCAAACTCGTCTAATTTTGCTTCCTTTTCGAATGCCTGTTTCATTTTGAATTTTCTTTCGATGTCCTTTTCTTCCCAACTAATTTTTGGATTGCTTAATTGCAGCGAATGTGTAACAGTCCTCTTTGGTTTATACTTGATAGGATTCAATTCATCAGGTGTAATTCGACTTTGAAGCCTCTTTTCCTAATTGTATTTTTAATAAATCAAAAAATTGTTTTTAAAAAACTTCGAATTGTGTTTCATTTGGCACGAATCGAAGGTCGAAGCGAATCCCGCTTGCTCCATATTCGACTCCATCACTAAAAATTCGAAAAATATCATATATTTTGGGTAGACTAAGGAATTAGATTTAATGAAAGGGTCCTTCGATTATATTTTTGTATGGAAATTTCATTTTTTAAAAAATTTTAATACCATGCTTCATAAATGGCTGTGGCAGTTTCCATGCTATCACATTCACAAACAGCATAATAATATCTTAATCTTTCGGATTCATAATTACGAATTGCTTGTTTTGTTCTCCTTAAAGTTCGATAATAAATAATCAAAAGTAATTTAATAAACTGACTCTTCTATATCTTTAATTCCTTTTTTTGATGATTTCAATTTCAGCTTTGGTCCACTTTTTTTCTCATCTTCCAAACGCTCAGCACCAAAATCTGATAAATATACCGAGACTGTGTAGATTATTCCATTAGGTGGTTTGAATGAATTAAGTACCTAAAATTTAAGAAATTATTTTGGTTTAGTATTAGTTTATTTTATTTACAATAAAGAGATCTTCTGCATCCAATTTATTCCAATCCATATTGCAAATAGCAAGTCGTGAGCTCGCCCATTCAACATGTCTTATATCTTTTTCAGCATCTGATATTGTGTCGGTTTCTTCTTTATCATCATTTCCATCAAAATAAGCATTATCATCTTCATCTTCACTTGATGAACTAAATAGAGCTGGCGCTTCTCCTCTAGCTAAGTCCAATTGAATTGGTATATCCCCAGTAGTTTTGAGCTCGCTATCACTTTCATCAGGTAATTCTTCATTATTTTGACCAATACCATTTTCAGCATCAGCAGTATCATCATTTGATAATTCACTTTCTTCTTCCCCTTTATCCAGTTCATAGAGATGAGTTAAAAAATTATCGGCATGTTTTTTGATTGGTTTTCCTCGTTTATCAACATTGAAATCTCTTTCTTCAAACCGTTTATCACTGAGCATTTGTTTGAATCGATCATCAACAATAACTTTGTTTTCCTTCCGTTTTTGTTCTCGAAACATATTACTTGATAAATCCAAAAAACGTTCATCATCGTCGCCATTAATAGTACACATTCTTTTATCATGTTTGTTTTTCTTCCTAGTCTGTCCTTTGGAAAATCGTGTCATTATTGCAAATGATTGTTCCTGTTGAATAGATTTTTGGTATTGAAATCTGTAAAATGGATTAAAATATTAAAAAAAATAAATATGATATGAAACAAAAAACATCTATAACAATTGGCAATTCAGCGAGCGAGGAGAGATGAAAGATTCATTGAATTTCCCGCTCTGAAATTTATGGCCTCCTCTCTATTAGAAGGAAGCCGAAGCCCAGCCCCTTGGACCTTGGAGTTGGAGGATATTTGAAATTTATAATAAGCCCCATGGGCATGCCCCACCACAGGACTTCTAATAGGAAAAATATGTAAAGGTAGCAGCTACTAGCTAGCATTCATTAAAACATGAATTCTGAAAAATAAAATGATTTCCCACTCAGGAAAAAAATTCTGCACTTTTTTGGATTTTGGGCCTTGGCCGCCCGCCGCCCTTGGGGGTGCATGCATTGTGCATGCAAAGACATTATATCCAAACAGTTTTCGTTTGCGTTTTCCAGTTGCCTTCTTAATAAAAGCCATTTGCCTTGCCCTTGCCTATCCATTCCATTAAAATTAAACGCAGCGCGGGTATAAAATAAAAAAGTGCCAATGAAGTCAAAAAAAAAGGTTTAATTATAATTATACATATTGTTTGTGAAGTCGAAACTCACAAACGGTGATTGAAATTTGAAACCGATTAAAGCCAAAAATAGGCAAGATGCTCGATCTTATTATAGCATTGATTTTGTCAGAATAAAATGAACATCTAATTTCCACAATCTGTTTTCTTTATTAACAAAATAATTTGCATATTTTTTAAGGATTGCCATTCAGCCCATTTTTTATACTACGAATTATTTATTATATTATCTATCACTTATTGGTGATTCAATGCAGCAAAACAATGAAAAACGATCATTATTTAAAGAGAAGGTTTGATATAGTGAATCCAAAAATTTACACCCAATTTTTAAGGTGATTGTGTGTCGCGAGTCTATTAAAGAAGTGAAAAATGCAGATTGCTTAATTAATTTTTGCAGCCAAAACATTTTAACTGGGGACAACCAACACTCGATGATCCATCAAATTGCTGGCCCAGAATTAGCATCTGCCTGTTTAAAATTTTTTGGAGCTTGTCCAACTTCGTCAAGGGTGACTCCGGCATTTGATGCACTGAATTATATGTGTAATAAAATTAAAAAAATTTCTTATAAATTTAATTTTGTTTAAGACATTGTCCACACAATTTTTCCTGCACCCTTAGATTTATGCCGCCTTATTGATATCAAAAAAGTTTATATTTGTGTTCGTAATTCCCTTGACATGGCTATAGAAGAAGGTGCAAAAACAATTGTATGAATTTTTATAATTGTTAATTATATACAATTAATATTTTTAGGCCTTTCCATCGTATTTACCTGGACTCAGTATTCGAATTACTTCTGAAATTGTGTTGCGTATTTTTACAGTTTGGATACATCGTAATGTTTATTCGGAACAATTAAAAGAACTGAAGATTTGTTGTGAAACCGAAGAAGAATTTAATATGTTTGTCCAATCCGCACGTTCGCTATATGAAGAGACAAATGTTATTGGGAATTGTAAGTCATTCTAGTGCAATCATTAAGAATAAATTGATATTTTAGTGTTTTTACCAGCCTTCATTCAACAACGTCATGAATATTACCAGTATTATACAAATAATTTCATTTTTTAAATTAATCTTTATTTACATCTGTAGAAGAATGGCAAAACCGCGTCGTTATCGGCGGCTTTTTGAGCCAGCTCCAGAAAACACACCTTTGGTTAAATTGGAGCTATCAGCCAAATTAGTATCATTCATAAATATAAATAAATATAAGCGTTTTAATTAAATAGGCACCCACAATTTTGGTGATCGACGATGAAAATGGAATGAAAAGACAATATCGTCTAACCAATAAGAGCAGGGATGGGAGGAAATTGTATTTCCGTTGTTCACGTTGCGACACTCTGATCAAAAAAGATGGTGTTCAAATTCGCGCAAAATTGATTGTCGAGGATGGACAGATTGTCAGTGAAAGGTACACAACAGTTATTTTTCACTTAATTTTATTTGCGTAAATACCAAATTATTTATTATTTTTTCTCTTAAGATTCCCTCGTCATCATCCAATATGCGAAGGAAAGCCATTGGAAAAAGTTTTGATCCAACAAGTAGATAGAACATCTCGGCGCGAAGTTCGCGATGGATATTTGCTACCGCAAGATGCATACAAAAAAGCGTTGGATCGGATGCGATTTGAAGCACAACAGTTGGGTATCCCCGTCGAAGAATGTTTTCCCGAATGGCCAAAATTACGTCAACAATATTGTAGAATAAGGTGGGTTTGATTTTAAAAATTACCTTCGAAGATAATAAAATTTTTAAGGAAACAGGCGATACGTCAAAGACAACAAGAAAAATGGGAAATAATGATGCTTGGAAGAGGTCATACTATTGAAAGTCAATTCGATTTTGATGATTCTTACTACCAATTTGAACGTAGTTTTTTTTAAATTTTAGATGAAATCTCAAAATTTTTTTATAGGCCCAAAAAGAGGGAGACCACCAAAAATCAAATCCGAACCTTTTCTCCCAAGTCGAATGCGCTATTCCCCAACATATGATGGTGGGTAGTTTTTACATGATAAATTATTTTTGGTACTTTTTACAGGAGTTGTAATATCCTATGACGATGATGAGGATGAGCATTATGAAAGAGAAGAGGAAATTGAATTGTCGCAAATGGATGGCAGTTTCAAACCAAAACGTTGGAATTTTATAAATTATAAATATAAATAATTTTTATGATAGGCAATGATGATATTTTTTATCAAGAGCAACCATTAAATACAATAAATGTTGAAGAAACAAATGGTGAAATTACTATTGACGATGAATCGATTATGATAGAGAAATAAAAATAAAGAAGGTGGTTCCAATGAGGTTGTACAAGAAAAAAGATGGAATATCATGTTGAGAACTTTGTTTAATTTACTAATAAATCACTTTTGCATAAATTTTGGAGAAATTATTATATTAATTTTTGGTTTATGAAACCCTCTATTTAATTTTAAAAATGTCCCCAATTTTACACAGATGAAGACAAAAAAATTCAGGTCCATAATTAATTTATACAAAAACATATTTGGATGTCTGCTTTGAGTAAATTGGTTCACTTGCCTCCCTTGTTTAATCAACGATTAAATCATTTGCAATTGGATCTGAACACCAATTTGACTCGCCTTTTGTTATTAGCAAGTGGCAAAAATTCAGGTTTAATAACGCTTATCATCACAAAAATTATGATTAACTATACATTAAGCTGTGATCATCGTTCGTCATGGTTGGTCATTTTTAACTATTTAAAACATCATATTACTTAACTTGAGGTGGACATGAACGTATTTTTCGACGTCGTCAGGTTTGAGGGCCCAGATTCTCAGAACTTTTTTCTAGGGTCAACTTATAAACAATCGTATCAAAGATATTTGGCACTTTTATTATGTCGCTTTGGGTATTGTACCCTGCTTAATTTTGACGACCCTTACTCATATTTTCTTTGGTAAATTCTCTGTATTTTTGAATTAATTAACAAAAAATTTATAGGAAGTTCTTGCGAGCTAATGGAGTATCCGAAAGAAGGGGAGAAGCCGCCTCATCATTGGCAATTTGAACGCACACCAATTCGTCAATTTTATTCAAAATACATTTTCCCAACCGGTATTGTTATTCCACTTATGAGAATTATTTCAAAACCAAATTCTTTTAGATATTCAATATCATGAGGGTTGGTGCAGGTAAAATTGATTTTTATGAAATCATGCAAATGATATCCATTTGAGAAAAACGAAAATGCGAAAATTTCTATAATAAATTTCGACAAATTTATAGTATAAAATCATTTACTAGGGTTGTAAAATTTACATCCAAAAACTACAAAAGTAAACACTAAACAGGGATTACCCTTCAAACTCGACGCTTTCGAAATTTTTGGTAACCAGTCCTAAACTTATTAGTTTAGAAGGCCCCTTTTTGCAAATTACGGATATAAACTCCATGAGTACCATTCTAAACTTTAGATATCCGTATTCAGCTTGCCCAACTCTTTCGAATGGTTTATCATTTGCATGATTCGAAATTGGACCTTATAAATTAATTTTTCCAGTCGTTTTTCGAATTGGCAAATCAAAGATCGTTGGAGGTGGGTGAATTTTAATTATTGCAAAATCCTAATTTAAAAATAAAGGCGAATTGAACAACGGGTTAAACACTTGATTCGGGAACGCCAAGATTATAAAGCATACCATTACCATCCCGGTAAAATATGATTTATACGGTCCAGACTAAACATATTTTTCCCACAGTGAGCGTCGAATGGCAAGATTTGGGTGAGTTTTAAAATAACATTGTTGAAAATAATTCACCGTAATTTTGTAGCAAGACGACGCGCATGGCGAGCTCAGAATAGCTATTTTGAGGCTGAAAGTATTGTTGGAACCGATGCTCGATAATAGAATAATCAAATATGATCGAACGATAGTTATGATTATGACATCAATTTTATTTAGTTTTTCCATCGGAATAAAATTTAAAAATTACCAAATTATGCATTCACAAATTTTGTATTATAATCGAAATTCAAAACTATCTATCTTTTTTTTTGATTATTAAATCCTATTTACTTTTCCATCCAGTTATATGCCATTACAACAATTTATTCCATTTGTGTTATTGGCGCAACCAAAGACATTTGCGCGACAAATATTCCAGGCCGGGCAGAGGCGAACTCTTTTCAAACCACCAGCCAATATTCCCTATTTTGGCCTTTATCGCACAAATGGTGAGATTTGCCGACTAGACGATATTCTGGTTTGCCAGAGGAAAATGAACTACCATCCTGGCGCAAATGTAAATTACTAAAGCAAAATTCCTCTTTTATTCATTTCCATAGGTTCGTTGGCATTCATATCGCGGTTTACAACTTCTCAAGGCCAATTGCGATGGAACGGTGCTCATCACACGCGAAAAATGCGATTTAAATACCGAATTGGAAATCGTCCAGAAATATTATGCTTTTCGGTTTGTTTTATTATTTTTAATTTTCTAATCTGCTACCAAATTTAAGAGATTTCAAGGATATTTACAAACTGACGTTCAATGTCATCCCTAGGCGCATGTCCAACACATTTTTACTTATTGAAGAAGAATAGATGAAATTATAAAAAGGAATTCATTCATTTTGTTTAATTTTTATTTACCATCGCATCTAAAGAGAAATTCTTGCTTTCATTCCTCTTTATTTCTTTTGATCTGATGGTGTATCCGGTTGGTGAAACGCGTCGGCTGCCTTAAATTCAGCTATCTCCACAAGGTTTCGATCGATTCGTTCAATTATCTGGAATTTGGCCATATCAACCCCGAACCTGCTAATATATTATATACGTAGTTAAACCATTGTTTTTGACCTCCCACCTTCTAGCATTATGAACTTGGGGAGGAATACAACAATCTAACATTGAGACCTGATTCCCATAAGCAAATGTGCCAGAATATTTAGCCAATTGTTTTTCCAAATTGCAAAAAGACCGCTCTATCCAATGTTTAGCCCATTCCTATGAATGAAAAAAATGATGAATTAAAAATTATTTTGCTTTTCGTTTTGCTGGATCCTCGGAAAAATATTCGATGACTGTTAGATTTTGTAAGGGTTGCGTATTTGCCACAATTTGCAAACAAAGCGAGCGAATTTTTGCTCGATCCTCTATCTTATAATTTGGAATAAAATAAAATGTTGATATTGGTGCTTATGCTCACTGTCCCAGGAAGCAATGTTTGCCGGTCAGGGAATTTTTCTGATTAAAAATTTTTAAATCGATCAAAATCCTCCAATTAACCTTCTAAATATTCCATAATTGCCAAACTTTCGCCCAATACAATTTCATCATGAACCAATGTGGGCACCTCATTAATTTCTCGTAATTTAATTATTAACAAATTCACTCACGAGACAAAATGGCAATTTTTCGTTGAATTCAACAGTCTTATGTTCTCCTTTCAGTAAATTAATAATTCTTTGCTCAAAATCGATCCCTTTCAAATGCAAAGCAATTCGAACCCTCCAAGAACACGAACTTCTCCAATACCCATATAAAATTGGTTTGACTGCACAATTTGGAGCAATCGTGTTCATTTTTTATTATTTGGGAATTAATTGGGAAATTATTTGGAAACCTATTAGGTATTTTAATAAAACATTTTTACTTTTTTGATGAGTGTTGGCAGGGAAAATGGGCGGTAGATATAATGTGTGTGAAAAAATTTCACCAAGATTCCCCCATCCAATAATAATTTAGAAAATTGTATGATAATTGATAAATCAAATGCCGATATTAAACAATTTCCTAATATTGAAGTAAACAAAATAAAAAGTAAAATGATAAATTTCTATATTGTTAAATAATCTTTATTTTGTTGGAAAAAAATTTTAAAGTAGTGATTCGAGAATAAATTTAAAAAAAGGAAGGGAAAATGTGTTAATATGGGAATGATTTTTCTGTTTTAATGTTACCGCCAAATGAATCTAAAATTGCCAGATTCGACTAGACATCGATGCAATTCAATCGGCGAGCAGCCATAATGTAGAGCCAACTCCTCCAATGAGCATTCCCCATTGCACATCGAACCAATTCTATAGAAGAAATATGGGAAATAAAATCGAGTATATTAATTAGGTGTTTTATTTTGTTAATTTTTGAAATTATTTTTATATTATTAAATTAACTTTGTTATTTCGCAATCGGGTTGTTGTTGATGAACAACAGGATAAATTTGCATTTTCCGTAAAAACCCGTAGTGAACGCCAAATTGGATTAATTTTCGCTCATCAATACCAAGCTCCCGAGGCCTCATTTGGTTAAACCAATCCTTCAGCGTTTGTCCATGTTTAAGAGCCAAATAGAGGCGGAAGATGTCATTAGCCCGTACAGGAGTAGAATTAGGCAATGTTTGATTGAGTTGAATAAAATCAAGGCAACGCTGAATAATAAAATTTTGAAATGATATAAAATATTAAAAATATTTAACTTTTTGAATTTTTGGACTGTTGATGAAATGCTTAATTTTGTCCGTTGGAACATAACAATTTGAATAGAGAAATATAGGCAACAATTTGGCGAAACCATAATAGCATAAATTTTGTACACAACGTGCCACCAAATCGGCTGAATTTTATAAATAATAGTTACTAATTATATATAATATTTGTGTTTACTATCAATTTGGACAATGGAAGCGATATCTTTGATGCAACGAACACCGTCAATTTTGGGACAAACCTGCGAAAAAAAAATATAAATATAATATGCGGTGACAAATTCTAACCTTCTGTGAAAGAACATCCATTCTATTGAGAAATTCAATGGAGTTTGGGGGCGGAATATGGGTATAAATTGGCACATGTAATTGATTCACCGATGGTGGTTCGCTGCTTCTGAATGAAGGGCACAATCGAAGGTAAAGACTAGTCTGTTCGGTCACAGTATAGAGGCATTCATCTAATGGAAAAAAAAACTAAAATAATAGAGAATCCACAGAGCTTACTTTTCTCATTGAGATCATTGAAAATGTGAGCCATTAATTCGGGCAGTCGATGTTTCTGTTCCGAAAGGAATTGTCTCTCTTGTTCCAATTCAACTAGATATTCCGCGCATTTTGCTACCAATGGTTCATAAACCCAATCGGAAGATGTTTGTTTTGCCACAATAAAACACATGTTAAAGATGAGCACTTCGCGGGCATATCGCTTGTTCTCTGTAGTGTATAGGAATTTTCATCGAATTTAATTTGTCTTTGTTTGAATTATTAATTTAAATTAATTTCAATCAAAATTTATAGAAACAATTCTATCAGAAATATTTAAAGAAAACCAACTTATTGCAACGGGGAAGCCGATAATTTTATGCTCGAACATGTTTATTTTGATCATTCTATTGCGCATCTGCAGATCATTTTAATTAATAATGAATAAATAATTGAAGGTACCTCTTCCGAAGGAATAACAGCTGAAGAGATGGAATCGAAGTGTTGCTTATCGAAAGTATCGTTTGGAATTTGGTAGCGAATCACACGCCCAATGTCATTATCGAATTCAGCGTAAATGATTGCACGTAATTTCGGTAGTTCCGTTTCCAGAAAATGTTGATCCGCTATTTCATTTCCGGCTATTGACTCTCCATTTTTTTCTAACGAATTGGATTCCGCTACTCTTTCGATGAAAAATTTCTTTAAAAAATTTTAATTTTTCGTAATTTTTATAATCCCACCTTTAGTTGGGGTTGTTGTTTTCTTTTATTGGGAGAAATGTTGCCTCCTTGAGTTTTTTGATTAGAATTATTTTTTTGAACATTTTCAGTGTTAGCGGTATTTTCCGTCCTTGAACAGGTCATCGAAATAGAATGTTGATTAGAGACCTGCTGCTGGAAGGAAAATGTATAGAATAATTTATTAGTGAAAGGAAGTCTAAAATCCTTAATGCTTTTTATATACCAGAGTTATTAGATTTATTTTTCATTATGTTGGAAAATTTTATGAAAAAATTTCATATCAATAATGCAATTTAAAACGAAAGTAATGAATTATAAATTTGTAAAAAACTATTATAATTTAATTTTAAATGTTCAATGTTGATTGACATTATTTTAAATATGAAAAAAATGCATGATATGAACTGATTATAATTTTGTTGTGAAAGGGAATATGTATTTTTTAGCTCATATTTTTCTGTTAATGTTTTATTTTAGGATTTTTGAAGTTATATTATTAAATAAGATGATATATTTCCCCCGGCCTATAATAGTTTACCATTTCATCGTTGCCGATCTCTGTTAATTTCTCATCAACAGCAGTCGCTCTCTCTTCCTTCATATTGTCCAACATCTTTGATGTCATCAAATTTGTCTGCACCGTTTGTGTTGTTGAGGTTGCCTCGATTGTGGACGATAGTGACTTCGACTGCGTTTTAATTGTTGAAGTTGTGCCTG
>JAQSEB010000276.1:0-15674 GCA_030063045.1 Pratylenchus scribneri
AAATGGAAAAGAAATTGACCAAATGAAAATGGAAATTGCCAAATATCTGAAACAAAATTTGGAATTGAAGGAAAGAATTGAAGAAAAAAATTTCGAAGAAGGGGTTTTGGAAAATTTTTTGGACAATTTTATTAAATTATTATTTTTATTAGGCACAAATTTTGGCATTCAATGGAAAATTTGATCAAATCCGGGAGGAAATGGACTTTTTGGCTAAAAAAGTGCAAAAATTGGAAATGGTTAGAGTAGGATTTTTGGGGGATTTTTAAATATTTTTAATATTTTTTAAGGAAAATTTGGCATCAAAATTGGGAACAGCCGAAAAGGAAGAAATTTACCGAAAATGGAATGCACATGAATGCGGAGAAAATTTGCAAATTCATTCGAATCAACGAAAAATCACTCATATTGGAAATGAGAATGGTAATTTTTGAAAATTTTTGGGGTGAATTTAAATTTTGCCTCAATAAAAAATTTATTTCCATAATTTTGCCAATGGCAAAATCTGGGTTGGTAAATTTCCAACATTTTTGGGATAGACTTAAATAAAGTCCAATAAAAAATTATATTTTCATAATATTACCCTAGGGAAAAATCTGGAGAATTTTTGGACATAAAAATTTTCTATAGATTACATTTTGGAGAGAATTAAGCCATAGGGCATAATTAATTTTTTCCTTTATTTTGTTAATAGGAAAACTCTGGGATATTTATACATATTTAAGGATAGTCTCGAATAAATTTTTAGGATAATAAGTTGAAAAAATGAATGCAGGTACTTGTTAATTATCCAGAGGACCAGCAGATTTAAAAAATTTTTGAGAATCTTATTTTATTATTCATATTTGATTGTAAAATGATAAAAAAAACATGATTTTGGTTGATTTTTTAGGGTTGACCAATTTTGTGGGTAACTTTAGGAAATTTTGGGGTAAAAAATCTGATTCTGGATAATTAAAAGTATTTTAAAAGGACATAAAGCAAGAAATTTTGCGCGACATTGAAACCTCGCAGTGTAATTTACTTACACTTACATACAGCAGAAAGTAACTATTATATTATTGCTCCAAGTCCAAGCTCCAAGGCAGAGAGTCTTTTCCCTCCTAACTTTTAAATAGGCTAGGCAAGCGAAATTCCCCTTTTCCTATAGGCATAAAGTTGATAGAGAAACCGTAGGACTGCATGCGTCCCAGTGGTGGCAAAGAAAAAAAGACAGTCCAACACTCAACGAATTATGCTGGAGGAAGGGAAATGAAAAAAGGGAAATGACAGAATGAGCGATTCCATTACTTCCTCCATTGGCTGCTTCTCATTCAATTTATTTGGGTGTTGGATGGACATAAAGGCCCATTTTCCCCCACAAATTTGCTAACCTTTATGGCGCGGGCCTAAAATTGTAGACCCAGCGATGAGACAATTTTTGGCGGTCCACGGGAGTGGACCTTAAAATAATGGGAATGGGGGACTCTTATTGACTTGTTCAGAGTCGGTTTCGATTTGAGAAAGAAATCGGAAAAAATAAATAGGAAATTTTATTGTTTAAAACCGAAAAATAGAGAAACAAAACCGAGATTTTTTTTTAAAACTAGAGAAATTTTTAAAACCCACACTTTTGTAGAATTCCATTATTTTTTAGGCCACTTAATTTGTCCATAAAAACTCAAATTTAATTTATTTAAGTTATCGGTTATCTACCTAATATTTTTCCTACCTAAAATAATTTTAAATTATCCCAAAAATTTGTCAACCTAAAACCACATAAAATCATGTTTTTTCATCGTTTTACAAACACTTATGAATAATAGAATTCTAGGAAAAAAATTCAAATCTGCTGGTAAATAACCAATAAATATGTCTCGAAAAAAAAATCCAAATTATTTGATACGAAAAATTGTTATCTTTTAAATAATTTTAGAATGGAATACGGTGCGTGCCGAAATGGCCATCAAAATTGATTGGAGAATGCATGAAAATGAAAAGCAATTCATTGCCTGCTATTTTGAAGTGCAAATTTTGCAGAAGGCAAATTGCAATAGGTCAAAATCAATTCTTTTACAGTTCCTGCGTCCAATCAACAATTATGAGTCCGATCACTAATTATGATTATGAGTCCCATAAAAAATTATGCGCCCTATAATATTTTTACGCATTCCATCAATTTTTATCCGTCCAAAACTTAAACCCTAGCCTAACCTAAATCACATCAAGCCTACCCTCTACCCTAGTTCAGATTATGATAGGAGTAGGCTTAGGGTAGTCCAGTAGGGTGGGTTTCAGGTAGGTAGGGTTTAGGGCAAAATTAAATTTGCACTTTTATAATGGGACTCATAGAAATATTATTGGATGCATAAAAACTGTTCGGAATTACTCTTAAAATTATTTGGTACTCATAAATTTTCATAGGACTCATAATTATTGGTCGGACTCATAATCTTTGATAGGACACGGGAACTGTAAAAGAACGATGAATCCACAAAAATGAATTGATTAATTTTTATTTTTAGCCACATTTGCATTGGATATTGTGGTGAGACATTTCCATTAAAAAGTGTCTCTATTTGTGACAAAAAAATTGGTTCCAATTATGTGGGAATTTCCTCCACTGATTGTATTGAAATCAACGGTGTGCAACATTTCTTCGGCAGCGGAGACTCAATGGAAACTGATTTTGCCAAAGGCGATGTGATTGGTTGCGGTTTAGTCGGTTTTCCCGCCGGACGCCGGATGAAATGCTTTTCCACGTGCAATGGCATTTTGCTTGGTAAAATAAAAAATAAAATTTTTAATAAAAAAATTATTTGTCTAATCCGAAAATTTAATAAATATTTTATTTATTCCGCAAGTAAAATACCCTAAAATTTCTTTTAATTCCTTACCCTCTATAAATTTTCCACTTCGACTTTTGGGACCTTTAATCTCATAGCCGTTGGTTGGGGGAATTTTTTTAGTTCCTAAATTCTATAAAATCTGCTCAATTTGTTAAAAATATCCATAAATTGAGGAGTTACACCCCAAATTTTTCTAATTTTTAGGAGGTTGAATTCTTGAAATAGAAATTTCTCTCGTGGAATTAAAAGAGCTTATACGGTAATAAGAATGAAAAATGAATTTAAAAAAACAGATTGGGGCAATATTTGATTGATAGAATGACGAGTGATTAGGCAAAAAGTGGTGGTATAGTAGGACCAATGGAAAGGCCCTTAAGCATTATCGATATTGATACGAGTAATTTTTTAACAAAATTTTAATAAAATAATTTTTAAAATTTTTAAAAATAAATTTTCAGGAGCTGAGAAATTGCACCCAAGATTCGATGAAATTCCCCTTTTCCCTGCATTGAGTATGTTCGACTCAAAGGATTGCATTGAAGCGAATTTTGGTCAAGATGCTTGGCTCTTCAATCCAATCAATTACAAATTCCAATTCTAATCATTTTGTTTGTTCGAGCAGAGATGAAATCAAAAGAAAATTAAAGGAATAATTAAATTAAATTTTTATTATTTTTTAATATTATTTTTTATTTATTATTAGTTAGATTTGAAAAAATATCGCCAAATTTAATTATGTCTAATCAAATTTTAAATTATTCTCCAATTTTTAATAAAATATATTCGCATTGTTTATTTTTTTTACTTTCTTTTACATTAATCAATAAAAAATTATTCCATTCGAATGAAATAGGAATATTTTCATAGATTTCCTAACATTTTTTTCATTCAGCCCAAATTTCCCATTTTTCTCAGTATCAGTATGCTTTATAATGGTTACGGGACCAAAATATAGATTTAAATAGTGAATATCACTTTTTAATTCAATGTTTTGTACTTGAATTTGATTCAATGGAGTGATTTGTATGATGAATATAAAATGGCCTAAGCTTTCAGGATAGCCCCATATTACCAGCAATATAAGTAAATGATATGTATATTTTATTTTTTTGTATTACAATTTCAAAAAAAGTCATAAAAATATTAATAAATTTGAGTCGGAAATTCTTTTTCTTTACATATATTCCGAAGTACAAACAGTTTGACAATTATAATTTTAGTGCATTTTTGGTTTTTGCCTTTGGAATTTGTATTTCGCGCAAATTTACTCTTCAGTAAATGGTTTGGGATAGAATACGCAATATTTAAAAAATTAGATCGTCTGTCGCGAAATGCCCAAAATGGTCCAAATGAGACAATCGTGGCACCAGAACAGGACAATGCCAGCATTTGAATCGATGGCATTTCACGAGATGAACTTTGAATCCATTCCCTCCAATTTCCTATCATTTCCAAGAATTCCCATCATTTCCCTTCATTTCCCATTTATTTGCCTTCTTTTTTTTATCCATCTCCGTTCTCATCAAAATCATTTCACATTTTACACAAATAATTAAATGGAGAACGGAGATGGCCTTCCATTTTCCATTCCCGACAATATTGCCTTATCATTTTCGCAGCCAAGAGGTGTCGACCATAAATCGAGAGGGAGAAATCAGCAAGAGAATTGGAACGCCAAATAAAATTTATTCCCGCGGGCCTCCGAACGAGCTTAAGGCTAAAGTTCCAATCCTAAAGTCCTCGAACCCATTCTAACGTTTATAATACCAAACCCAAATATTCCATCTTATTCCCGCACCTCTGAGCAGCACAGTTAGCAACCACTCAGTATATAAAATAAAAAAGAGAGCTCTGGCTGATTATCCGAATTCCAATACAAACTGCTGCTGCTGATTTCATCTTAAAGTTATTTACAACCCAAAATAATTTATTCAAATGTAATCCTTCACATAAATATTAAAAACATTTTAAAAAAGCCGTAAATATTTTTAGATACACGTCATATTTTTGCAATAAATATCTAAAAAAATGTCAAAAGGGTTTTTGTCATCGCTGTTTATGTTTATGATTTTCTTTTGCCTTATTAGTGGAGTCAACTGTCCATTTCCAGCGATTTTGATTCGCATCGGCGTTGGCATCGGCACTTACGCAACATGTCAAAGTTTTTGCGCCGCCGTTGTAACACTGGTATTTGGTGCACCAATCGGTGGGAAATAAAATTTTTACAATTTTATGAGAATATTTTATTAAAAAATTAAGGCTACTTTTCAAATCAAACTCGAAAACACACAAAAAGAATTCAAAATTTTTCACCCTTAGTTTCTCGATAGTCGATAAGTTAAATAAGAATAAACGACTGGCAATATCATACAAAAATCTTGATAATACTCTATACTCTTGGCTAGATAGATAGGTGATAGGTCTTATATTAATTTTTTGTCATGCAAACTCAAAAATATGCCTCATTTAAAATATTAAAAATGCATTTAAAAATTTCGAGAGCGAGAAGAAAACCATCCTATTAATTCATATTAAAATTGCAGTTTTTGATGATAAATAAATTAAATATACATTATATTATATAGATATTAAATAAATGATTATCTGCATTTTTTGTCAGGACCTCCCGCGGCGGTAGCAGCCTATGCATCATGCCAGAAAGTTTGTGCATTAACTTTCCTTGGCGGCATGTCTCTCTCCTTCTATATTATTGCCTGTGCTTTCTTAGCTGTTTTTTCGTATGTGCTTTTTGTGTATATCCGCTCAAAGTTTGATTGGATAATGTCCCAATTTGGATATTATCCAATTGGCAATTGACAAGGTTGCCCTTGCTAATGCCAATGCCAATCTACACAATGTTGTCAAAAAATGATGGAAGAAGAAATATTTTATAAATGGATAAGAGTTGAATTACAATAATTATATTATATGTATTTCATTCTACATTCTTGTTAATATTTAATAATTCGAATTTTCCATCGATCTTACAATTAGATGATGCAATAAATTTACTGTTAATAAAACGTATTTTATAAATTAGATTTTTAAATCATCCAATTGAAGTGGATTATATGATGATGGGTGGATCCTTTTTGAATATTAGAAACGAATTTATTGTAGAATTTTTTGAACTTATCGTTTTTCACCTTCGAGGCCTTTTACATTTGCTCGCCTTTTTTGAACCATTATAAATTAAAGGCCTAGTCAATATGATCACCTTATTCTCGTTTTTTCCATCCAAACGACTAAAAATATTTCCTCGACAAATTATTACAAATTAATATAAGAAGGTGTTTTTATTAGAATTTAAGATATGGATGGAGCTTCCTTAATCAAAAAATGTCTAAAAAAATTTCCACTTTTTTGCCTCAAATTGTAATTTTAGGGGTTTTCGAAGTCGGGAAATTTGAATCAACATCCATTTTGTCATATTTTACTATCTTGATAAGGAAATGCCGACTTTTACCAAGATAGCTGTAAAATCTAACAGCGGTTTCTGAAATGAATTCAAAAAAAAGTCTTAGATAAAAAAATTATTTTTTTGGTAGAAAATATTTTTAAGTAAAAAATTTGTACCAAAATCAAGTGAAACAACTTGAAAGCTATTGAAATCAAGACAATATGAGGCTAATAAACATTTTTTATAGATTAATATCCGATTAATTTTTAAGGTAAATTTAATATACACAAATATATAAATTGAAAAAAAAATATTCAAATTCTTTAAATTTTTAATTTAGAATAAAAATGACCAAAATTATGGCAACTTAACTTAAAATTAAATAAATGGAATTCTTGGGCGTTCTCTTCTTGTTTTGAGCGTTGACCCAATAGTTTAATCATACGTAATTGTCATTTTGGCTTGGCTTTTTATTGACTTTTTATTTATGAGAAATTATAATAATTATTTAAATAAAAATGAAGAGTGGATTTTCCAAATTCCATGCAAGCATTCTGTATTTTTATCAAAAATTTTCAGTTTCATTTGGTGTACGTATTCCCAAAAAAGGGCTACCATACATGAACCCGCAAAATTGAACCATTAGACACGAAAATGGGTGAAAAATATAGAAAATTGCAGCAGAATTATGCCAGATTGGCGAAGGAAATGGTCGAATTGAGAAAAGAAAATGCTGAACTGAAAAATGAAACTGCTGAACTGAAAAATGAAATGATTATAAAAAATATCATATCAAAAGAGCAAATTGCCATTTTGAACAAAGAGTTGACTAAATTGAAAGTAAATCGAGGAATGGAAAGGCCGGAGAATTCGGTTTGGAATTTTTTGGTGAAAATAAATTATTTAATCAATTTTTAGCAGCAAAAACACAAATCTGATGAATTGTCTGTTCAAAAAGAAAATACAAAGTTGAAAGAGGAAATGACCATAAAAGATGCAATATTCAAACAGCAAATTGCCACATTGAACGAAGAATTGACTAAAATGAAAAGACAAAACCGGGAGTTGGAATTGGAAAAGCAGCAAAGCCACCAAAAGTCGATGAGAGAAAATTCGGTTTTTGTTTTTTTGGTGAAAATATATCAAGTTTAATTAATTATAGCAGCACATAATTGAGGAAGCTCAAAATAAATCTATCGAAGCAATGATAGATGAATTTAATCAACGAGCAAAGCAGGTTCCCAATTATATTTTTAATTTTAATGATGAGCCATCGATAATTGAGTATACCAAATTACTTTTTTAGGAAAATTTTATTATTTTGTCTAATTTCTTTACCGTGACCCAGTAGGTTAAGTTATTTTTATATATGTTACGGCCAATAGTGGAAATCGGGCATAACTAGTAATGGCCGGCCAAAACTAGTAATGGCCGAAAATCGGCCAATACTAGTTATGCCCGGGCATAACTAGTATTGGCCGATTTTCGGCCATTACTAGTTTTGGCCGGCCATTACTAGTTATGCCCGATTTCCACTATTGGCCGTAACATATATGTAGTAATAATAAAAAATATTTAAAATAGAAAAACATGAAAAAAGGGCAAAAATGGATTTACATTTTTCATCAGCCATTTTTTTAAATTTAATTCCCAAATTCTTCTAAAGACCTAAATTAACTCAATAAGGAGAAAGAGGAAAAAAAACTTAAAAATGTTTGGAGGAATAAAAACATTAAAATGTTTGGAGGAATAAAAACATTAAAATGTTTGGAGGAATAAAAACATAAAAATGTTTTAAGGAATAAAAACATTAAAATGTTTGGAGGAATAAAAACATAAAAATGTTTGGAGGAATAAAAACATAAAAATGTTTGGACGGAGGAATAAAAACATTAAAATGAACAATCCTTTATTATAGAATTTGGCCAATAATATTGATTCAATGGATAATGATGGCACCATCATCAAAAGAGGATTAGAAAATGCCGAAATCGGAACAAATTGCCCATTTCAAATGCCAACAACATCATCATCCTTGAATGATAAAGAAGATGAGGGCGACGAACAAAATCAAGGTCAAAATGGATTGGAAGAATTTGTTGTTGAAGTTGAGGGATTAGAAAAAATTGAATGGGATGATGAAGAGAGCGGTTCATCTTCTGCTGGTGAGATGGATTTGGAGGATGGAGAGGACGAGAATGGAACAAGGTAGAAATAGATCCAAAAATGTGTAATTTCACTCAAATTTCGCGCATTGTTCGTCATTATCGCAGCAACTTTTATTTTGATCCATTTTGTCGATAATTATTTATACAAATTCTTTCTCTAATCAAATCCCAGTCATTTTATTACAAATTGTAAAGAATTTGGGTACTTATGGACTTGGTATCCCCTTTTTGGGTCACCTTGGAAAAAGTGAGGAAAAAGTGAAGGGTCCCCCCTTTGATGTTAGGGTTAGGGTTTGGGTTTAGGATACATTTGAGATGATTTTTACATCATCCTAATCCAATCCCTAACATATCCCTGAATGACCCCAACCCTAAACCTGATGACACATAGGGGGGACCAAGCACTTTTCAAAAAGGGGATACCAAGTCCATAAGTACCAGAATTTGTTTAAATTTAAGCTAAGTATATAATTATTTAAATAATTACTAATTACTCTAAATTCGAGAGAAACATAAATATTGTAATAATCTAAAATTGAGATAAATTAATAAAAAATTTAATTTAGTGAAAATGTGGAAAATGATGACATTAATGGACTAATCAATTGTGCACCCATAAAAATTGGAAGCATTGTAAAGAATTTGTTTTTTTTTCTTTTATCATTATTCGACAATTTTACACAGTTTAAATGCAATTGGCCAGGATGTGAATATCGGACAAAAAAGAACATGAAATCGCATTGGCGTATTCATACCGGAGAAAGGCCATATGTTTGCGAGGAATGTGGCCAATCATTTGCCTATTCGAAAACATTGAAATCACATGTACTTATTCATAACGGAGAGAAGCCCCACCAATGTGAATTTTGCGGCAAATCATTCAGGCAATCCACTCATTTGGCCGTACATAAACGAATCCATACCGGAGAAAGGCCATACCAATGCGATGTTTGTGGCAAATCATTCAGACAGACTGGTGCATTGCAAAAGCATAAACGAACTCACACCAACGAAAGGTTATATATTTACAGGATAAAAATGATAAAATAAAGAATCAATCCTATTTTTTTACCCGAAATCCTTATAGAGTAAATTATCTGAGCATAGGGATAAAGGGAAAAGTCAAATACTACTGGGGTCGATTGACAGAGTGCGTTACATGCAATTTAAATTTGAAATAAATATTTATTTAAAAAAATAACTCAAAATATTTGCAAACCACAAAATGTTTATTGGAAAACACAAAATGTTTGGAAAACACAAAACGGAAAACACAAAATGTTTGGAAAACACAAAATGTTCGGAAAACACAAAATGTTCGGAAACACAAAATGTTTGGAAAACACAAAATGTTTGGAAAACACAAAAGTTCGGAAAACACAAAATGTTCGGAAAACACAAAATGTTTGGAAAACACAAAATGTTCGGAAAACACAAAATGTTCGGAAAACACAAAATGTTCTGAAAACGCAAAAGTTCGGAAAACACAAAATGTTCGGAAAACACAAAATGTTTGGAAAACACAAAATGTTCGGAAAATACAAAATGTTCGGAAAACACAAAATGTTCGGAAAACACAAAATGTTTGGAAAACACAAAATGTTCGGAAAACACAAAATGTTTGGAAAACACAAAATGTTCGGAAAACACAAAAAGTTCGGAAAAGACAAAAATGCTAGGAAAACACAAAATGTTCGGAAAACACAAAATGTTTGGAAAAGACAAAAATGCTAGGAAAACACAAAATGCTAGGAAAACACAAAATGTTCGGAAAACACAAAATGTTCGGAAAACACAAAATGTTCGGAAAACACAAAAAGTTCGGAAAAGACAAAATGTTCGGAAAACACAAAATGCTAGGAAAACACAAAATGTTCGGAAAACACAAAATGCTAGGAAAACACAAAATGCTAGGAAAACACAAAATGTTCGGAAAACACAAAATGTTCGGAAAACACAAAATGTTCGGAAAACACAAAATGTTTGGAAAATACAGAATGTTCGGAAATACAAAATGTTCGGAAGCGCAAAATGTTCTGAAAACGCAAAATGTTCGGAAAACACAAAATGTTTGGAAAACACAAAATGTTTGGAAAACACAAAATGTTCGGAAAACACAAAATGTTTGGAAAACACAAAATGTTCGGAAAACACAAAAAGTTCGGAAAAGACAAAAATGCTAGGAAAACACAAAATGTTCGGAAAACACAAAATGTTTGGAAAACACAAAATGTTTGGAAAACACAAAATGTTCGGAAAACACAAAATGTTTGGAAAACACAAAATGTTCGGAAAACACAAAAAGTTCGGAAAAGACAAAAATGCTAGGAAAACACAAAATGTTCGGAAAACACAAAATGTTTGGAAAACACAAAAAGTTCGGAAAAGACAAAAATGCTAGGAAAACACAAAATGCTAGGAAAACACAAAATGTTCGGAAAACACAAAATGTTCGGAAAACACAAAATGTTTGGAAAACACAAAATGTTCGGAAAACACAAAAAGTTCGGAAAAGACAAAAATGCTAGGAAAACACAAAATGTTCGGAAAACACAAAAAGTTCGGAAAAGACAAAAATGCTAGGAAATGTTTGGGACACATAAAAATATTTGAAAAACATTTTTAATAAATTTTTTAAATACTCAAAAATTAGGATTATTAAACTTAATAGATATCAATAGTTTTTAATTATATTGCATACGATATACGCCAATTTAAAATTTTTTAGGAATACACTAAATCGGCGTAAACGCAATCATCACGCGGGGCCGTATCCATGCAAGGAATGTGGCAAAATATTCAAACAGCCCAGCATATTGAATGAGCATTTACGCACACACACGGACGAACGGCCATTCATTTGCGTGGAATGTGGACAAGCATTCAAACATTCCTCTTCACTAAATGAACATAAACGAAATCATACTGGCGAGAAACCTTATTTATGCACTGGATGTGGTAATTCATTCAAAACCTCCAAGGAATTGCGTAGACATCGTCAAACACATTCATATCCGTGCACTACACTTAAAAAGCATTCATTGAAAGAACATGAAGATTTTCAGAAAAGCAATGGCAATAAGCAATGATCAAATTTTTATGCTTTTTTGGAAGATTTGGGAATAAACGAACATCAAATGAGACACATTAATTTTTGATTATTCTTTCAATTCTTGAGTATTAACTATTTTATTGATTAAATTATTCCAAAATTTGCTTATAAATTTATTCTTTTCTGATTTGAATAAAAATATTTTAAAAAATTTGACTTTTCATTTGGAATTCACCATAAAATTCTTATACCCGCCGAAATCTTAAACGAAATCAAAAAATCAAACCCTTCATTTTTATTGATATTTTAAATTTTTTACCCATTCTCCTTTTGCTCTAATAATAATAACCAATACTAAAAATGCTAGCAATATGCCCTAACCTAAAATTTCATTTCTCTGATTCTTATTGTATTTATTAGTGATTTTGGATGTAGAGATTTTGGATATAGCTATTTTTGATTGACCCATCCACACTTCATTTGCAAAACACAACAAATAGAAGAACAATCATTGTTACTATTTATTGTCGTTTTTGGGACCCAAATTCTAAAGAATTTTTCTCTCATTTTGACATTTTTTTTATTTATTTTTTTATTAATTTTCAGAGAATGGAAGTCAAAACTGAACCTTTAGACTTGGAACTGAACGAAAAATATAGAAAATTACAACAGAATTATGCCAGATTGGAGAAGGAAATGGTCGAATTGAGAAAAGAAAATGCTGAACTGAAAAATGAAATGATTATAAAAAATGTGATATCAAAAGAGCAAATTGCCATTTTGAACAAAGAGTTGACCAAATTAAAAGTAAATCGAAAAATGGAAAGGCTGGAGAATTCGGTTTTGATTTTTTTGGTGAAAATAAATTATTTAATCGATTTTTAGCAGCAAAAACACAAATCTAATGATTTGTCAATTGTTCAAAAAGAAAATGTTAAATTGAAAGAGGAAATGGCTATAAAAGATGTAATATTCAAGCAGCAAATTGCCACGTTGAACCAAGAGTTGAGCAAAATGAAAAGACATAACCGGGAGTTGGAATTGGAAAAGCAACAAAGTCAAAAATCGATGGTGGAGAATTCGGTTTTGACATTTTTCACTTATTGGTTCTAATTGAATTTTATAGCAAAATAGCACTGATGGTTTACCAACAGAGGAAGAGGAGACACAAAATGATGAATTTACTTCTGAAAGAATGATGTTAGATGATCAAATGGATCATCAACAACTATCACAGGTCCACAATTAATTTATTAAACATTGGTTATTAAGGCTACGGCTAATAATGATGATAATGTTGAAGCTGGATTGGATCAATTTATTTAGCATTTTATTGGAAATAAAATTTCCAAATGTCAACAAAAGTATTAGACAGTGTTTAATATTTACATAGCTATTTGCTAAAGAGAAAACATTTATTTGCAGAAAGATTTACATTCTTTTGCCGAAGAATCAGTTTTTTGATTCTAATTTTTTGTGCTTAATCTTATTAGACCCCTAAACTATATAACCATTTTATATACCTCATCGAGACGCATCGATTGATGTATAGATTGTCGAGGTTTGGCCACAGTTAAAGGTATTAAACCGTCTAAACCATATTTTGATTTTTGGTTTGTAACTCTTTTGATTTTGAACCAAACCACAACAAACTACATAACAATCGACGCTTCTCGATGAGCTTTATAAAATGGGTATAAGTTTTGGAGTCTAGGATTAAGCACAAAAAAGTTATAATCAAACTGATTTTTCGGCAAAAGAATGTAAATCTTTCGGCAAAAAATTGGTACCCCACAGCTAAATCATGGCTAAAATCAAATAATAATCAAGTACAACAAAATGCTATAAAATTGGTTCAGCCAGCTTTGTTATTATCACCATCGACAATAAAATCTTTGGTAACAAAAACATAAAATGCTTGGTAGGGATAATACAAAATGTTCACAAGAATTAAAATATAAATGTTCGGAGATACAAATACACATAAAGCAACTTGCAGAATTCAGTCTACATTTTTGATTCGGCTGAAAATTCCTCCACCATTATCAAACGAGAATTGGAAAATGCCGAAATGGGAACAAATTCTTCATTTCAATTTCAAATTCCAACAACATCATCAGCTTTGAATTTGAATGATGTAGAAAATTGCGACGAACAAAATCAAAATGGAGTTGAGGGACTAGAAAAAATTGAATGGGATGATGAGGAGGAGGAAAGCGGTTCACCTTCTGTTGTTGAAATGGATTTGGATGATGGCGAGGGAGAGGGCCAAATTTCATTGAAGGACAAAATGATGAAATTTCCACAATCAGGGTTCAAAATTTTTTGAAATCTAAAATTTTTAGAAATTTTCAAAAATATCTTCTCTGGACAATCAGGGTCCAAAATTTTTAAAAATTTTTCAAAAATGTTTTCAATTGTAATAATATAATAACCTTTGGAATTTAGAAAGGAAGACGACATTGAAGGACAAATCAAATATGCGCCTATAAAAATTGGAAACTTTGTAATGAATTTATGATTCTTTGATCAAAATTACACAAATTTACCCAGGTAAAATGCAATTGGCCAGGATGTGAATATAGGACAAAAAAGAACATGAAGTCGCATTGGCGTACACACACCGGTGAAAGGCCATATGTTTGCGAGGAATGTGGCCAATCATTTACCTATACGACCAGTTTCAAAAGACATGCACTAATTCACACTGGAGAGAAGCCATACCAATGCGATGAATGTGGCAAATTATTTAGGCAGCCCGGTGGATTGAGTGCCCATAAACTGACTCATACCAATGAAAGGCCATATGTTTGCGAGCAATGTGGACAAGCATTTGCACATTCCAGTGGATTGAAAAAGCATAAACAAATTCACACTGGTGAAAGACCAATTACTTGCCGGCGGATGGTAATATTTAATATATAAAATTAGGGGATCAACCCAAAATCACTATAGCCCAAATAACATTAAAATTATTAAAGTTTTTAAGTTTAGGGATAAGTGAGAAACAGTATACGGGGGTTCATTGACCTAGCGCCAGCAAAAAAAAAACAATATTTTAATGAACAAAAACACAAAATGTTTGGGAAACAAAAACAAAAAATGTTTGGATGAACAAAAAACACAAAATGTTTGGATGAACAAAAAACACAAAATGTTTGGGAAACAAAAACACAAAATGTTTGGGAAACAAAAAACACAAAATGTTTGGCAAACAAAAGCACAAAATGTTTGGGAAAAAAACACAAAATGTTTGGCAAACAAAAACATAAAATGTTTGGGAAACAAAAAACACAAAATGTTTGGGAAACAAAAACACAAAATGTTTGGCAAACAAAAGCACAAAATGTTTGGGAAAAAAACACAAAATGTTTGGCAAACAAAAACATAAAATGTTTGGGAAACAAAAACACAAAATGTTTGGATGAACAAAAAACGCAAAATGTTTGGATGAACAAAAAACATAAAATGTTTGGGAAACAAAAACACAAAATGTTTGGCAAACAAAAACATAAAATTTTCGGGAAACAAAAACGCAAAATGTTTGGATGAACAAAAACACAAAATGTTTTGGAAACAAAAACACAAAATGTTTGGATGAACAAAAACACAAAATGTTTGGGAAACAAAAACACGAAATGTTTGGAACAATTAAATTAATTTATGTTAAATAGAATTCAACAGTGGCAAAGGCAATATGTGCTTTAACATGTTCGAAGTGTTACCAGATTTTTATGAAACCAGAAGATTTGGAAATACACAAACGGCAAATGAAACATTAATTTTTGATTATAATTATTGTATTTCATTTTTAATCACGCTTATTGAATTGATTGGATTTTTTTGGAAGTATAAATGATTTTTGAAACAAATACATTTTTATATAATTTTTAATGTGGAGAAAGGCTTCGATGACCTGATTTTGTTATTCTTTCAACATAGAATAAAGTTTATTGGATGAGAGAATAATCGCCATGAATTAACCAAAATTGGTTTTTATGCCATTTTGTTTGTATTTCTGCATCCCGATGCGACAAAATAAGGTGACCAAATCCATTAAAATGCATCCACATAGTAAACTGACCAAATCCATTAAAATGCACCGACAAACGAATATTTTATTGGAAAATGAGCTGGTTTTAAAGGCAGATTGGGGCAATATTTGATTGATAGGGTGACAGGTGATTAGGCAAAAAGTGGCAGTAAGATGAATATTATAAAAGGCT